>JADBJO010013272.1:12500-15000 GCA_016801955.1 Conus betulinus
TCATTTATTCTTTCACAAAGGATGCATACCCGTGTATATACGTGACCTACATACCAACGGTCAAACTGGCTTTCTTTTTCGAAAGTTGGTAATGGGATTTACGTGTGTGCCAAATGTTATACAGAAGTCCACACACTCTAAAACCTAGGCTTTAAGTCTCATTTGAGGCAATTTTCGGGAAAAAAAAAAAAATCGAATCAGATTCAAGGTTATCTCCGATGGAGAAAATCTCCGTTTAACAAAGTGGCTCGCCAGAGATTGGGAACCCACAACCTTCGGGTCACCATGGTCACGTGTGTCGGGCACTGTACCTCTGAGCTATCCCAGGCCCCATCGCCATTTCATTGGAATTAACACTAAACCGATAGCACCAGAACGAAAGGGGGCAGCTAAAATAACAATTTTTATGCCAGGCGCTTGTTGGATCCGAACCTGTCACGATGGATTGGACCAGTGGGTGCTCTGCCACAGAGCCAGCCACGCAGACACTTCCCCTTCCCCCTTCCCTCTCCTCACACTCGCTTCCCCCAGCCTGTCTTCCTCTCTGCCCCCTTAGAAAGAGACGAAAAGGAAGGAAGGAAGGAAGGAGGAGGAGGGAGAAGACAAGAAAGTAACCGGGATCCTTTTCTGGCAATTCATCCGCGGCCCAGCTTTTTTGTTGCTATTGTTACACAGAAAATGGAATTCTTAACTCCAACAACACAACATCTGCAACAGAAGAAGAAGAAGAAGAAGAAGAAGAAGAAGAAGAAGAAAGAAGAAAGGAAAAAAGGTATGTATTCATATATATGTGTATATAAATTGTTCAGAGTTCATGGGGTGCGAGATGGGCGCGTCAGACGAAGGACCGACACCAACCTGTGTTTTCTGGCATAACAGCCGAAGAAGAAAAGTCTGTTGAGGAGTGGGGTGGGGGTGGGGTGGGGGTAATGGGTGAGATGGGGGGGGGGGGGGCAAAAAAAAATCAAGACAACATGAAACCTACCCCCCCCCCCAAAAAAAAAAAAAAAAAAAAAAAAAAAAAGCATTGACAAATCTGTCTTAGCGAGCGACTGACCAAGGTGGCACTGGATAAAGAGACAGCCTCTGCCACACGAGGGCGACGCGTGCTGTTCCCCCACGCTCCCACCCCCACCCCCACCCACATGTACCACCACCAATCCCTATTCCGTCACCACCACCTCCCCCCTCCCTTCTCTTCCTACCGCCCCCCCCCCCCCCCCCCCCCCCCCAGCCACCCCGCTCTCATAAATAAGACAACAGTCCAGCCGCTGACCATTTCCCCGGCTCATCACCTCCGATGGACGAAATGGACAGAGAGAGATACGTCCTCTCGTCCCCCAAGGGATTACAGGGCCCGACCAAGGCGAAGGTGGAGGAAGTAGCCTCCCTTGGGCCGATCTTCGGCTCTGAAGGAAAGAGAGGTCTGAAAGGCGTCCATTTGTTAAATCCCTCCCAGGAATCTTGTGGCTGACGGCTTCGCCGGGTCGGCTTGTCGAGTGTGGGGTGTCGGTGCGGAGACCGTGAAGAATACTAAAATATGTCCGGTTAATGAAGTCCGCTGCTCGGAAGCCAAGCCGATCAGAGCTGTGACTGGCCGCAAGGAAGAAGAGCCAGCAGGCAGGAGACGGGGGGTGCGCGTGTTCGGAGGGGGCAGCTGTTCTCTAAAGTGGTTGTCGGGGCTTTAAATCTACCTCCACTAATGGTAGACTGTCAATGCTGGTCCGCCAGGGGAAGCGCCTGAATTTATCACTGCTTCTTTTGTTATCTTCTCCACAAGTCTATCGGCAGATTAGCACAATCCGTGAAGTCGAAGGAGGAAAACACACACACACACACACACACACACACACACACACACACACACGCATGTGCGCGTGCGCGCGCGCGCACACACACACACACACACACACACACACACACACACACACACACACACACACACAGAATGGGAATCATTGTGAATTGAGTGGCAGGCTTTTTTTCTCTCTCTCTTTTTTAAAGGGTTGTTGGCTAGTGTCAGACTTTTGAGAGGCGAAGACCAGATTTTCATCGCTAATGGACGGGGAGAGGTTGCCTTGACTGATCCGCTTAATTGATACAAATGAATGGAAAGCAGCTACCTTTGGCGCATTCAGATAACGCCACCGAAGTCTCTCTCAAATCTGTGAGCGGTTTTATCATGGCAGTACGACGACAACTAATCACTTTAACTTTTGACCACCTCAGTAGTATGTCAGGCTGCTCTTGCCACTGCTGCTGCTGCTTGCTTCTACCACATCCATGTGCTGCTACTACTACTGCTGGTGCTGCTGCTGCTGCTGCTAATGTTGATAGTGATGATGATGATGAGGAGGAGGATAATGATGATGATGATTATCATGTTTTAGTTGATGATGATGATGATGATGACGAAGACGACGATGTTGATGATAATGGTAACACTTAAAAAACCGCTACTGCAACTACCTCCACCATTGCTGCTGCTACAGTTGCTATC
>JADBJO010013272.1:20000-25000 GCA_016801955.1 Conus betulinus
TGGGTGGGGGGGGGGGGGGGGGGGGGGGGGGGGGGGGGCAAATTAGGGGGGGGGGGGGGGGGGGGGGGGGGGGGGGGGGGGTCTGTCGTTGGACGGGACGTGGTGGCGTTCTCCGTAGAGAGAGCTCACTTAGGCTGGCTCCAAAACAAAGCAATACAGCCGTCATAGGGGGGACATAGTAGGTGGTGTGTTGTGTATGCTGGATCAGAACAGGCATCATTGAACACTGCCGGAATGACTCGGTAACAGTGCAGTATCTCCTCTGGCTGGTGGCCTTAGGACGACTTCACATTGACTGTATCTTGTGTGTTGCCGGTGCCGGCTATGGCGGGAAGGGTCAGGCTGTGGGTGTGGACTTGGTAACAAACTGTCAGCTCTTATTGTTTTGTATTTCGTTTGCAAAAAGCATCCTGAGGACATCTTCAGAAGAGCGTGGCACCAGCGTCTGGACATTGGGACTGAAATCCACCAACTTGACAGAGCAGCTCAAGTTACCATCTTCAGGCTGCGAACAGGACACTGCCAGCTCCTCTCCCATCTCTCACGTCTCAAACTGTCTCTCAAACTGACCGGTGCCCTTGTGGCACAGGCTCCCAAACTCCCACCCCACATCTTACAGTCTGCCCCCTCCTTTGAAGCCTTGAGACGCCAGACGTGGCCCAGTCCGGTTGAGGTCCAGCAGAAGCTGTGGGGATCGGTGGGGTCTCTGCGGCGGACTGCTGACTTCGCCTTGTTGACTGGATTGAGGATCTGGCATGGCCGGGAACGCGAAAGAGAGATGGAAAGTGTTTCGTGTCATGTTATTTTTTTTTTTTTTTTTTTTTAGGTGAGTGGAGAGTGGTCTTGACAGCGCAGTAATCCTGTCTTTGCCCTGGTAAATACTTTTCAAGATCCACAGCTTAATTAATTGCCATCCATAGCTTAATTAATTGCCATCCACAGCTTAATTAATTGCCATCCATAGCTTAATTAATTGCCATCCATAGCTTAATTAACTGCCATACGAGAACAAATGTGAGAGTGGTGAGGATGAAGCACACGACATGACGCAAGGCAGAATCGCCTGACACTTCCTTCAACTGAATCGGTCACCTCATTTTCCACTGGGTAGGCTGAAAGAATTTTAAGCAAATTCGAATCCACGGGTGGTTCGAACTCACAACCGTCACCAATCAGCCCTACGCTCTGACACACTTGACCGTGGGTACCTGCGCTGTGCTGTATATAAAAAAAAAAACATAAACAAAAAGGAAAAAACAAAAAAATAAAAAAAAAAACAATAAAACAAAAAAAAAAAAAATACAAACATAAGATATATAAAAATAATAACAACAAAACATAATAAAACAATAAAAAAAAAATATAAAACAATAAAAACATAGAATAACATCAATTAAAAAAAATTACATTAAAATAAACACCAAACATTAAAACAAAGCAAATATAATTCAAATTATAATATCAAAAAAAACCAAAAAAAATCAAAAAAATATAATATAATTCACAAAACACAATATAAACAAAGAACAAAAAATACAAAAACACCAAAAAAATTAAAAACAAAAAATACCAAAACCAAACACATAACAAAAAAAAAACCAAAAAAAAACAATAAAAAAAAAAAAATAAACAAAATTAATTAATAAAATAAAAATATACAAAAACTATAAAAATATACACCAAGCACTCTGTCAAAGGCCGATTGGTTTTGTTCATCTCTTCTCTCTCTCATCGAGCGCTTACTATCTATTCTACTACTCATGCTCTCTCCGCATATGTTATACTCCGTGTATTTGACACATCGTGTAGACATAATAGATATATTATATATATATATATATATAATATATATAATCTATCTATAATGAGCAAGCTAAACCTCGACTGGCATCCACCGTCAGCAGCGCTAATTAAGACGGACAGACTTACGTTTGTACAGAGAGACGTAAACACCAGAACGGAGCCAGCCGTCTGCGTATTTGTCGTTTGTGTTTTCTGTGTCTGTTGGCTAGCTCCCTCTCTCTCCTCCTCTCTCTCGCTCTCTCTCTCTCTCTCCTCTCTCTGTTCAAAGATCTCTCGCTATGACAGATTCGTCCGGTCCCCATTGGTTTAGCGTCGCTTAGATCTTGCACAGACAGACGGACAAAAAGACGGACACGACTTTCGTACACATTTGGTGCGTCTAAGGGATTAAAACGTGAACGGTGAAAAAACAAAACAAAACGGCAACGTTTATATTACAAAAACGTGTTGAAATTGCTGAAAATGTATTGTTTCGTAACAAGTCATAAATTCGCGCGAAATTTATTTGTAACATCCTGTTAATAACTGATCTATTTATCAACGACAGATATTCATATACCAAAATCTTATCAATAAAAGATCCGTTTATATAGCAACATCAATAACATACCTCATGTATATAGCAATGTCAATAACAGATTCATTTGTAGCAATCTTATCAAGAACATGGTTCATTTGAACGATCTTCTTCTCAGTAATAGGGTTCATTTCTAACGATTTTATCAATTACAAAATTCATCTGCAACGATCTTATCAATAACAGAGTTCATTTCTAACGATCTAAAAACAAAATTCATCTGCAACGATCTTATCAATAACAGAGTTCATTTCTAACGATCTAAAAAAAAAAATCAACAACAGAATTAATTTCTGACGAACTTGTCAATAACACAATCCATCTGTAGCGATCTCATCCATTACAGAATAAATTTGTAGCAATCTTATCCATAACAACGACATGATTCATTCTGAAAGAGATCAACATTTTTCATCTGATCTCAGATTTGACAGAAGAAAGGTTTTTTTTTTTTGTTTTTTTGTTTACAAAATTTCCGGCATGTTTTTAAGGTGTGTTGCTTTCTGTTTGTTTGTTTGTTTGTTGTTTCGTTTCGTTTTTTTTTTTCTTTTACATGACTTTTGAGTTGACTTGAACGCTCTGACACCCCTTTTGTGGTCGTTTGGGTGATATGAGCAACATAACCTTACCTTACTGTGTAAAGGGGTTTTTAAAAGAGGGTTGTGTGAAAGAGGGTTGTGTTTTTGCGTGTGTGTGTGTTTGTGTGTGTGTGTGTGTGTGTGTGTGTGTGTGTGTGTGTGTGTGTGTGTAAATTGACTTCAAGGCGGTGACAGCCTGGGCTATAAGCAACCTGACTTTACCTTACCTCATGTGTAACTCTCCACGATATGAACGGATCCTGGATCAGACATTAGATTCCGATCCACACCACGCTTCGGTACACAAACTGAATGAGCCCATTCTCAGGCCTTACGATATATATGATGTTTTTTTTCGAAGAATTGCCATAGCTACCTCCCCCCTTCCTCCTGCCACCCCAAGTCAGTCTTCAGAGGCATAGCAAGAAGCATCGGGACCGACTAAGAATGTTAATCAGCAAAGACGAACAGCTGAAAGAGAGGATAAGGGAATATGCAAGATACCTAACCTTGTCAGGCTGGCACTATGACAGAGCCTTCAAAGAGATCTCTCAGGGAGCCGCAAAATCAAGAGATGCAACACTCCATCATCAGCCCCGTAAAAAGCAGAGCAAAAAGATAGCTTGGGTCACAAAATTTGACCCTCGAGCTCCGTCGAGAACTGCCATCATTAAAAGGAACCTCCATCTCCTGTACTCAAACCCCCAAAACAAATCTGTGTTTCCCTCCAAGTGTATCATTGCAGCGGACAGGAGACTCAAAAACTTGGGGGAAATCTACAAACCCACTGTGCCAAGACGACTTGTAGAGCGTGGACCCAAAGAGTGCCCTGGCTTCTTTAGATGTACAAGGAAATGCGACACCTGTAGGCATGCCAGGGACACACAGGAACTGCTGTCTCCATGGGATGGGCGGTCGTGGAAAATACTACAACATCTTACTTGTACGTCTGCTAATGGATATATGTTATCAGGTGCAGTCTGCACCCACAGCAATGGTATGTAGGCTCAACCACAAACCTGAAATTACGCTGGGCCAACCATAAAAGTGATGTCAACAGAGGCAAGACCAACAAGTGCATGGTTGCCCACCACGTGAACACAACACCTCACCCAGACAACCATGATGTCCCATTTCTGTCCATCTGTCCAATCGAGTCAGTGAGTGGGGGAGATGCAAACCTCCTTCGTAGGGAACTATATTGGCAGGCAAATTTGGGTACATTGTTTACAGGTCTCAATCGCAGAAAAGATTTAAAATGCATGTATCCAAAGAAGAGTCCAGTATCAAAACGGTTAGGCCACAAAAAGTTTGACCCCCCCCCCCCCCCCCACCCCCCCTTCACCCTGCACCTCTTCCTATACCCCACGCGCGCGCGCGCACACACACACACGCGCGCGCGCGCACGCACGCGCGCACCTCCCTCCCCATTTCTTCTGAATGCTTCTCTGTCTTTCCCCTTCTCCTTCCCTCACGTTCTATCTACACTGCACTACAACCACTCCCCCACCCACCCCCACACCCCTCATCTCCCCTTCCGCCACTTCACCTCCCACTTCCAATTCTTTCCACTCCTATCTTATTCACCTAATTATCCTCTCCCATGCCAAGTACAGAGCGAAAGGAACGTATGGAAATTAAAGTGAGATAGTAGGTTACGCCACAATGTCACGTGAGTTGATGTGTGTTATTAATTTCGGAATTGAAGGGGTTAGATAGTCGTTACAGTTGGAGTTGTGATTGGTGTTTGTCTTAATTTTCCGAACTTACCAAAAATCGAAGGCAGGTTTTCTGTGTCATCATTGGGGTTTGGCGGAGCGTAAAACATTTGAGTAGATTTTACAACCCATGTCTAGGATGATGGCCAGTGCACCTGGTCAAGCTAAGAACATGTACTCAGCTGTGGTTTTTTTGATTTGCCTCATCTTATTGTCTTTAGGCAGTGATATGTTTTTTGAGAAAAGACACAGAGCTGACCTGTGCACAGGGGTAAGTAAGTTTATAAATGTCGTGTACTTTTTTACTGAAAAGTAAAGCTTATA
>JADBJO010013272.1:32500-35000 GCA_016801955.1 Conus betulinus
ATGAATTGTTATGATGATGGCGTCAAGCATTTCGTATTTTTTTTTTCCCCATTATTAACACCATAGATAAACATTGAGATCAAGCATTTCATAGTCCTTTTCCCATCATAGTCCCTTTTAACACCATAGATAAACACTGAGATAAACACTGTTTCTGACTGGTGCGGGCAGCACAGTCTTTGCGGGAATATCATACCTCGTTACGTCATTACATACGAAACTGGTGTGAATGAAGAGTATACACTTGACCTCCATTAGAATAGGTGAGAGTAGTAACAGACTCCGTCGTTACACAATGCCGGCGGCTTCATAAATATCTGACCCTGAAAGTGTGTGTGTGTGTGTGTGTGTGTGTGTGTGTGTGTGTGTGTGTGTGTGTGTGTGTGTGTGTGTGTGCGTGCGTGCGTGTGTGTGTGTGTGAGAGACAGAGGCAGTGACAGAGACAGAGAGCGACAGAGAGACAGACAGCGACAAAGAAACAGACACACAGAGAGACAGACAGACGCACAGAGAGAGACACAGAGAGCGACAGAGAGACAGAGAAACACAGAGAGAGAGAGAGAGAGAGAGAGAGAGAGAGAGACAGACAGACAGACACACAGAGATACATACAGGCACACACATACACGCTCAGAGAGAGAGAGAGAGAGAGAGAGAGAGAGAACTAATGTGTAATGTGTAGATGCAGGTGTCTGTATCTGTGCATGTGTGCTGGCGTGTGTGTGTGTGTGTGTGTGTGTGTGTGTGTGTGTGTGTGTGTGTGTGTGTGTGTGTGTGTGTGTGTGTGTGTGTGTGTGTGTGTGTGCGTGCGTGCGTGCGTGCGCGCGCGTGCGTGCGTGCGTGCGTGCGTGCGTGCGTGTGTGTGTGTGTGTGTTTGTTTGTGTGTGTGAATGCACTTCAGACGGAGTAATTTACTTGAAATAGATCAACACTACTGTGTGCATAGTTCTTCCTTTCCTGGACGACAATTCATTTGATGTCGACTGAACACATTTTTCAGGAGTCGTCTCGTAATACTTGAAATGAAGCATTCCAGTTCCAGGAAAGTATCATTTGATTTTTTTTTATTCGTTTGTTTGCTATTATCTCTTCATCAGATCTGTTTTAAAACCGTCATTACACTTACAGACTAAAAATCTGGCATTCGTCTGTTTCCATGACTGACATCAAAGATAATCATCCACAATGCACACAAGATGGGAACTGTGCATTCGTTTATTTGGGTTAGAGACACCCTGCGTTGCGCTGATAAAAAAAAAGCACATTGATGGATAACATCCATGTATTTACATCGGCACCATCATACATGATCATTGTAAACACACAAAGACTGATAGACACCGGGTACTGATGCCGGTTGTATATCATGCTTTATCATTAGGAACACACACAGAATACAAGATACCCGTCTGTGAAGTGATGCCGGTGGTTTTATACGTAATCATTATTACTGCGTGGTTTGTCATTCGCGGGCGAAAATGACCACGACTTCAGCTATCACTGTTGGTGGTGTGTGTACGAAGGTGGCTGAACAGGCCGATCCTGGCATTGAATGGTCTGGTGAACTGTGGACAGGGCAGACCTGGAGGTAAGCCAGGCTGAAAGGTCGTTACTTCTACGCCAAGTCTGAAAGGCTTCCATCCGTTGATTGATATCGGTTTTTATCACGCATTCTCACTATCAACACGCAAAGACTGAAAAAGATATCTGTCCGTCTGTTTTATCGCCGGCATCATGTAGAGATTGAACTGTACGGATACCTAAAATGCATATATTCAATTACAAACAAAGCTTGCTCCTATGTTTTAGCTTGAAGAAGTAGGAGGAGAAGATAAGCAATCATATCTGCAGTGGCAGACAATGCCGCCTTACTAACAGTATGTGCTTGAGTGGACGAATGGGGAATAATAAATGCTTCTCAAAATGAGCCTTCTGCAAGCTTATAGTCTCCAAGGGGGAGACAATCTCCAATAAGGGAGAAAACTCACTAACATGTAACTCCTGGTCAGATACCGGTATGAGAAAACTCACTAACATGTAACTCCTGGTCAGATACCGGTATTTCGAAACCTGGTTGTTTCTCTTCACTGACCGCGGAAAGAGATAACTTGACTCCTTTGCCTTTTTCATTTTAAGAAGAATACTATCCCAGAAAAAGGCTGGTGTGCAATACCATAGTATGTTTTTAAAACACTAACCAAAGGTGCCACCTAAGAAGTATAAGAAAATCATTAAAGAGCAAAAACAAGCTACATTTTCTTGTAAAAAGTAGAAAATATAAAAAGATAACCTCTTAAGACACAAGTGCTGAGGGCCAGTTCTTGGAATGAATCCGCAAGGGGCTAAATTACAATGAACTAATAAATTCCAAGGATAAATACCAGCACCGTTCCAGCAACTTACAGAGCAGCTAGGTGTTGCAATGACTGCAAGAAATATTCAATTATAAACAAAGCTTGCTCTTATGTCTTAGATTGAAGAAATAATATATGTATATATA
>JADBJO010013272.1:37500-47500 GCA_016801955.1 Conus betulinus
CCTCATTCCCTCCCTCCCTCCCCCTCCCTCCCTCTCTCTCTCTCTCTCATTGTATCATAATCACACGTTTTCCTAAGAGGTGTGTGTGTGTGTGTGTGTGTGTGTGTGTGTATGTGTGTGTGTGTGTGTGTGTGTGTGTGTGTGTGTGTGTGTGTGTGTGTGTGTGTGTGTGGTGTGTGTGTGTCTCCCCTCCGAGCCTCTTCAGTGGCCTGGCTCCCACACCGCACTTGCTCCCACATATCACACAGCCACACTCAGCTTCGTCCTGTGGCAGCCCCAGTGCCGGCAGGGAGCAATCAACAATATTGGGTCGTCCTGTGACAGCCCCAGTGCCGGCAGGGAGCAATCAACAATATTGGGTCGTCCTGTGACAGCCACAGTGCGACAGGGAGCAATCAACAATATTGGGTCGTCCTGTGACAGCCCCAGTGCCGGCAGGGAGCAATCAACAATATTGGGTCGTCCTGTGACAGCCCCAGTGCCGGCAGGGAGCAATCAACAATATTGGGTCGGTATGTGACAGCCCCAGTGCCGGCAGGGAGCAATCAACATTATTGGGTCGGTATGTGACAGCCCCAGTGCCGGCAGGGAGCAATCAACAATATTGGGTCGTCCTGTGACAGCCACAGTGCGACAGGGAGCAATCAACAATATTGGGTCGTCCTGTGACAGCCACAGTGCGACAGGGAGCAATCAACAATATTTGGGTCAGTATGTGGCAACCCACCAAAGGAGACACTGCACTGCTGTCCAGTCGCTTGAGTGGTACACAGCGGTGACTACTCTGACTGAACTTACGCAGATGCTTCGTACCCTCCCATAGACAATAATTGCTTAGTCGGGGGGCTGACGTGAGGGAGATTCACTCTAAATGGGCGCCACGTCATCTGTTCAATGACGGAACCTCATGTACTAGGCAACACCTGGACGACATGGACAGAAACTCACACCGTTTTGACTGTCAGTATGTTCGTGTTGAGCAAGTCGTGGATTCTTCACATTGGTTTTGGTTCTGTGTGTGTTCACATTGTACAGTTTTTGTTTCTCTTTCATACTGTTTCGCTTCAGTATTCACATTCTATAGATCGTACCTTTCATCACATTAACTCGATTTATGTATGGGTTTGCATTGTAGAGATCACAGCTTTTCCAGGGAGTAGGGCGAGGGGGCGAAAGGTAGGGGGGGGGGGGGGGGGGGGGGGGCTGTGGATCATTCTCTGTGTGTTCCTATTGTAGAGACAACGTCTTTTGCTTATTGATTTGAATCTGTACACATTTTGCCTGCTAGTTTTTGATTTCGTATATTCTAACATTGCAGACAACGTGTCTTTTTCTCATTGACTTGATTCTAAAATGTGTTCAAATTGAACAGATTTCGTCTATTCCACTTTGTTTGATTTTGTATGCATACACATTCAGTTGAACATATCGCTTGTCTTTTTCTCATTGGTTTGGATGACATCTTCTCAAGAATATGATTTTCAGTGAAACAGGATGGTACAGGGTGCCGATATGGCGGATACGCTGTTACTTCCCCGTAATTCTCTCTCTCTCTCTCTCTCGTCTCTCTCTCTCTCTCTCTCTCTCTCTCTCTCTCTCTCTCTCTCTCTCTCTCTCTCTTGTAAGATGATTTGGCCCTATTGCCCCCCTTACGTTTGTGGTATTAATTTTTGCGCAGTTTCAAAACGCTTAATCTCTTATCTTTTTTGTATCCTTCGATGCATTTTTTCCTGTCTGATTGTCCGTCTTTCTGTCCGTCGGTTTGTCTGTCTGTCTGTATATCTATCTCTGAGTCTGTCTGTCTGTCTCTGTTTGTCTGTCGGTCGGTCGCTCTCTCTCTCTCTCTCTCTCTCTCTCTCTCTCTCTCTCTCTTCTCTCTCTCTCTCTCACCTTTCCTCCCTCCTTCCCCCTACTACCACCCTTCTCTCTCGTTTTTCCATATCATCTGTATTATTTTTCAGTTTAGAAAGATACTGTGTGTGTGTGTGTGTGTGTGTGTGTGTGTGTGTGTGTGTGTGTGTGTGTGTGTGTGTGTGTGTGTGTGTGTGAGTGTGTGTGTGTGTGTGTGTGTGTGTGTGTGTGTGTGTGTGTGTGTGTGTGTGTGTGTGTCTGTCTGTCTGTCTGTCTGTCTCTCTCTCTCTGTGTCTTAGTTTGTCTGCTTTGGTGACTTCAATATGACCTATAAAACTGTCATGCTTTTGCACTTTTCTATACATTTCCCTTTTGGTGTTAAGACCTGGTTGTAAACGAATTCCGCTTTTCCTGTGCAGCGGCTAAAGTGGGACTATTGGGCAAACCCTGCAAATAGGAATGAAAGCATGCCGTTTGGTACACACATACAATGGACCCTTCTCTACCATATCAGCATGGGAAACACACTTTGGGTCACTTGTTTCCCCAGTTTCCTTTGAAGATTGAAATGTCAGGCCCTACCGATCATCACAGACCGCGAGAAATGTCTTGAAGATCTCATTAAAAGAAACAAATTCACACTGGTGAAAACAACTCTGAATTAAACTTACAAGATAGGACTTCTTTTAGCCTAAACCGTGACCGCAGGATCACAAACGCCGATGATATCAAGTTATTCTCTTACCTTTCTGTACAAGAGTGGTTTTGTTAACTAACAGAGCATTCATTTTCTTCATTTAAACACAAAAAGGCTTGGGAGGGGGGAAGGAAGAGAGGGTTGGATGAAGGAGGGGATGTGAGGGATGAAAGAGGGACGGAGGGGGGGGGGGATGAGTACGGTATGGAAGGAGGGATAGAAGAAGGTGTGGAGCGATGGGGAAACGTAGTGTAGGAAAGAGCAATGATGAAGGCAGGAAGGGATGAGGGGGGTAGTGGTGGGGGGAGCGGTAGGCAGGGTAGGGTAAGAGAGGGGGAGGTAAGGTGAGAATCAGACAGGTAGGGGGAGAGAGAGGATGGGGGTGAGAGAGAGGTGGGGGTGGAAATCTATACTTCACACACACACACACAAAAAGACTCATCTTTGTCACCAAATTCAACTTTTTTTCTTTCCATCTGGGTTTAAAAGTTTCATATGATTCACGAGAGAGAGAGAGAGAGAGAGAGAGAGAGAGAGAGAGAGAGAGAGAGAGAGAGAGAGAGAGAGAGAGGAGAGAGAAGAGACAGAGACAGACAGACAGACAGACAGACAGACAGACAGACAGACAGAGAGTCACAAGGAAGCAATACAGTTCCTGTGTAATGGTGTCAACCTGTGTCTTCGATGTAGGTCACACCAGGAGCATGAACAAGACCAAAAGGACGCGCGACCCGCCCTGGCTGACATTCTGGGAAAAGTCAACTCCAGACAATGACAACGACCATGTGTCATAGTAGCTGATTCGGCTTAGAGTGAGCATTTGAGAGAGAGAGAGAGAGAGAGGGGGAAAGAGGAGAGAGAGACAGACAGACAGACAGACAGACAGAGACAGACACGAGACAGTGAGACACAGTGAGACCAGAGACAGTGAGACAGAGATACAGAGAGAGACAGAGAGACAGTGAGACAGTGAGACAGTGAGACAGAGACAGAGACAGAGACATAGACAGAGACAGAAAGAGAGAGACAGAGAGACAGAGGGGGAGAAAAGAGAGAGACACAGAGAGACACAGAGAGAGAGAGAGAGATCTTATTCAAATAGGGTAGTGGGGGGGGTAAACATCAGTAATGCTTTTTTCTGTATTCATATCCAGCCGTCTGGCCCAAATACAGATACATACCGTAAATAAACTGACCAAACACAACTACATACTATAAGTAAACGAAATAGGAATGGGAAAAATGCAGGGGAAAAAGATATAAAACCCAAACACAGGCGAGAAAACACGCAAAGTGTAAGCAATCCGTTAGTCACACCATGAGTGTGTGCGTGTGTGTGTGTGTGTGTGTGTGTGTGTGTGTGTGTGTGTGTGTGTGTGTGTGTGTGTGTGTGTGTGTGTGTGTGTGTGTGCGTGCGTGTGTGTGTGTGTGTGTGTGTGTGTGGTGTGTGTGCGTGCGTGTGTGCGAGCGTGCGCGCGCGCGTGAGTGAGATGAGAGAGAGAGAGAGAGAGGAGAGAGAGAGAGAGAGAGGAGAGAGAGAGAGAGAGAGAGAGAGAGAGAATAAGACGCAAAATGGAGGAAACGGGACATACTTCCTACGCACACACACACACAAAAAAGGAAAAAAAAATGGCAGGCTCTGTCGCCTATCCATATATCAAAAGAGTTGAACAGTCCCATGACTTTAGCTGGTTGCATGTTCAGGAGCTCACTCACATATATCATAGCGGACCAGACAGACAGAAAATGGCTGAAGCCAGTGAGATCAAACAAAATACAAACATCAAGTAGAAGATAGCTGCATGTGCTAGTTTTTGAACATGTTTTGGTTTGAGGTTTCCTTCAAGCGGCCTATTACGAATAAAGTGATAAGAGGATGGAATAATTTCAAATATTTTTTTTTTGTTCTAGAATCTGATATGCTCGAACATAGGAAGCAGTTTGTGCTGTACTTGCGGCTTATGAAAAACAAACAATAAACAGACAGAAGGAGGGTCACTCTTTAAACAGCTTCGATAAACTGGTCGCTCAGGCTAACTGCTGTTCCAATACTGGTGCGTCTGACATAGAAATAATTTTTTGATTCCCACATTAGGATCTGCAAAAAGGAGACATCGAATTCTAACGTTTTGTGTGTGTGTGTGTGTGTGTGTGTGTGTGTGTGTGTGTGTGTGTGTGGTGTGTGTGTGGTGTGTGTGTGTGTGTGTGTGTGTGTGTGTGAGACCATCTGAGTACGCCTGCCCCCCCCCCCTCTCTCTCTCTCTATCTCTGTCTCTGTCTGTCTGTCTGTCAGTCTGTCTCTCATACCCCACCTCTCTCTCTGTCTCTCTGTCTCTAAGTCTGTCTCTCTGTTTCTCTCTCTCGTTCTCTCTGTGTGTGTGTGTGTGTGTGTGTGTGTGTGTGTGTGTGTGTGTGTGTGTGTGTGTGTGTGTGTGTATGTGTGTGTGTGTGTGTGTGTGTGTGTGTGTGTGTGGTGTGTGTGTGTGTGTGTGTGTGTGAGCATCTGAGTACGCCTGCCCCCCTCCCCCCTCCTCTCTCTCTCTCTCTCTCTCTGTCTGTCTGTCTGTCAGTCTGTCTCTCATACCCCACCTCTCTCTCTGTCTCTCTGTCTCTAAGTCTGTTTCTGTTTTTCTGTTTCTCTCTCTCATTCTCTCTCTCTCTCCTCTCTCTCTCTCTCTGTGTGTGTGTGTGTGTGTGTGGTGTGTGTGTGTGTGTGTGTGTGTGTGTGTGTGTGTGTGTGTAAAACTATAGTCATTCACTTTACCCAATTCTTGCTGTAACACATAAGGCGGACACCATGAGGCGGACACAAAATGCTGTGATTGTTCATTCACACACACACACACACACACACACACACACACACACACACACACACACACGCTCACACACACACAATCTCTCTCTCCTCTCTCTCTCTCTCTCTCTCCTCACGCACACACACACTTCTGTGTTTGCCTGCTTTCACAGCCATACGCTCGGAGGAGAGAGAGAGAGAGAGAGAGAGAGAGAGAGAGAGAGAGAGAGAGAGAGAGAGAGAGAGAGAGAGAGAGAGAGAGAGAGAGAGAGAGAGAGAGTTGACCGCCCGATAACGACAGCGACAACGTCGGCGTTTGCCGGGGGGCATGTCTGACTGGGGATACCTCTACCATGACAGCGTTCTTCTCGGCGCTGTGTAGCGTTCCTCTCGGTGCTGTGTGTCTGACCGGTAAGGAACGGCACACCGCTCCTCCTGCTGGTCACACGCCACTATTCAAAAATAAACACCCCAATACCAAGCCATATACACAACACACACACACACACACACACACACACACACACACACACACACACACACACACACATACATATATATATATATATATATATATATATTTTTTTTTTTTTTTTACCCCGGGAATACACACACACACACACACACACACACACACACACGCACACACACACACACACACACACACACACACACACACACACACACACACACGCACACACACACACACGTATAAAAACATATGGGAGAATAAGAGGTAGTTTGAATCCTTATCTATTAAACTTTACTTCAGTACAAATCTTAAATAAATGTTAGCGAACCGCCCAGAGAAACGTGGACAAACGAGTCACAAGACAAAACACAGCGCGTTTCGACCTCTTAGGTCTTCTTCAGATAAGACACAAACGAATAAAATAATATATCAAAAGAATAGGTTCTCATTCAACGCCTTTTGCTTGCTTGCGATGAACTCTGAAGCGATCAAAGCGAAGTGAATTTTCGTTATTTCATTCGTTTGTGTCTTACCTGAAGAAGACCTAAGAGGTCGAAACACGTTGTGTTTTGTCTTGTGACTCGTTTTGTCCACATTTCTTCGCTAACATTTGTTTAAGATTTATTTAGATTTCCGTCTGCAGTCGTCTCACCTTGCAGCTAGATTTACTTCAGTACAGTAATTCTACATGAAAAGTACAATGAACTGAGTTCTGAAAGCAAATGCACTAATCTGTACTCCCTTGGGCAATGCGTTAACATCACCAGATTTGGTATCATCACTGTTTAAAAAAAAAAGAATTCGTGAAAGGTTCAGTGTAACCAGTCAGGGGTGCTTAGAGGAGAAACACATAGGGTAAACTGAACCTGACGTGTATTGATGCATATAGAGCATACCAATGACTTACCCAAACGTAAACTGTAATGCAAGATAGTAACACAGAATGAATGTAACCAGTCAGTGTCTATTCATATCACACACATGCGTCTGGAAAATACCACACAAAAGTCATATTTCGTAACATTTAACATCATCGGATGAGACAACACTTGCAAACATAATTAAACCTTATTGTCCCCGTGTGAGTGTGTGTGTGTGTGTGTGTGTGTGTGTGTGTGTGTGTGTGTGAATCATAGGTCTGACAACAGCTTACGACAAAGAACTTCATCACAAAGCTTTGGCCTTTGATTTGATCACTGGACAGGAACGCATGACAAACATCTTTGCTGTGATGTGCTGTCCTGTAGGTCTAAGATCATCTTGTGATGAAAAGACGTTAAATAAAACTACTGAACTGAACTGTGCTGTCCTGTCCCTTGAAGAGGAAAAGGCTTTTGAACTCTTTGTGTCTACCACCCTCTCATCCCCTCTCACTCAAAAATCAATTTTGCGATTGCTCTTCACTTGGTCAAAAGTTTCTCCACCCCCTATCATCCTTCCCTAGCCCCCCTCCTCTCTCCCGGACATTTGGATTTTCTTTCTTTATTTATTTTCTTTTTTCAGGGAGGGGGGGGGGGGGGAGTGGGAGGACAATGAGTGTCCTTGAATTTGTGTTGACCATCCGCCTTCCTTTCCCACCACCATCCAGTCCCTCAGGTCTCTCGACTGCTGTGTCTTTATCTGTCCCACGCGACAAAAAACGGTTAACACGAGTTCTGACTGGCACAGAGAGCGTGAGTACTCCTCTGAACGAAACATATCCATGCGCTGGTCTGAACTGCAGGTTATATCAGCGCTGGTCTGAACTGCAGGTTATGACAGCGCTGGTCTGAACTGCAGGTTATGACAGCGCTGGCCTGAACTACAGGTTATGACAGCGCTGGCCTGAACTACAGGTTATGACAGCGCTGGTCTGAACTACAGATTATGTCAGCGCTGGGTCTGAACTAAAGATTATGACAGCGCTGGCCTGAACTAAAGGTTATGACAGCGCTGGTCTGAACTAAAGGTTATGACAGCGCTGGTCTGAACTAAAGGTTATATCAGCGCTGGCCTGAGATAAGGTATTCCGGCGCTTGGTCTGTCATTGTACACATCTCAACGCCCACGTCTCAGCTCAGGACTGGCTGCCCATGCCCACAGAATTATGAAGGGCTGCCTGCAGTCTAGAACTTGACCCTGTCGATGTCAACACGGTTTTTCTGCCCTCCCCCACTTCCGTCCCCAAGTATCCAGTTCCACTCATGATCAATTTCCGGGCTGCATGTATCCTGATACACATTGGAACAATTCACAAACATCAAAAAGAAAAAGCAGGAATCCACTTTCAGAGACCACACACACACAGATGACACTCCTCTTTTTTGTATACTCGAGATCTTATTCCGCATCCCTGGTTCAAGAATTATTGGTGTACTACCAGCCTTGAGTCCCTTCTTCTCTTCAGGACTAGCAGTAAGCGATGGTTCAAAGCAGGCGACTCCATCCACAGAGCAGCATGGTCCTTCGCTCATCCAACACCGAACAATCCCAGTGTGCAAATAGTTCTTCCCTCACCCGTTCAGTCCGATGGTAGTTTCTGCGACAAGGAGCCGAAAGGAGGATCGTTTGAACTTCTAAACGTTTGGGGATTTTTTTTTCTAAAGAGGACGAGTGGTCGATTGAAGACAGGGTGAGATGCTTGTAAAGTGGGGTACGGTTTGCTGGAAGTGTGGGGGATGGAAGGAATGGGGAAGGAAAGGGTGGGGGTAGTGAGTGGTGGGTGGAAATCAGGTCAGAACTGTTGGACACAATGTGGGGGATGCTGAGGAGGAAGTAGCAGCCGTGAAACAAGAAGCGGCGTTCTTCCCTCCCTTCCTTCCTTTCATTTTGGATTGTCTTCAGCCCAGCTGGCCGAGAGGACAAACTGAGAGCCTTCCACCTATAATAACATCAAACATGTCACACGACACTGGCGACATTCACGACAACAACAATTTACTGAGCTTTTCCTCAGCACTCTTAGCGGATGATGGCTGAAATGGAGCACAATAAAATGTAGTGAGAGTTTGTCTTCCTCAGTGCTGTTAGTGTCTAATGGCAAGGACACAGCACAATAAATGGTGAGAGAGTTGCTCTTCCTCAGTGCTGTTAATGGCAAATTGCAGGGACACAGCACAATAAATGGTGAGAGAGTTGCTCTGTTAGTTCCTCAGTGCTGACACAGCACAATAAATGGCAAATTGCTCTTCCTCAGTGCTGGGATGGCAAACAGCAGGGACAACAATAAATGGTGAGAGAGTTGCTCTTCCTCAGTGCGTTAGAGGCTAATGGCTGGAATATAGCACAACATATGTTGGGAGAGTTGCTCTTCCTGAATACTGTTAGTGGCTGGTTGATTTAGGTGTAGAACAATGAACGTTCGGAGAGTTGCTGTTCCTCAATATCACTAGAAGTTAAAGGTTGGGGTGTAGAACAATGAATGTTGGGAGAGTTGCTGTTCCTCAATATCATTAGTGGTTAAAGGCTGGGGTGTAGCACAATGAATGTTGGGAGAGTTGCTGTTCCTCAATATCATTAAAGGTTAAGGCTGGGGTGTAGAACAATGAATGTTGGGAGAGTTGTTGTTCCTCAATATCATTAAAGGTTAAAGGCTGGGGTGTAGCACAATGAATGTTGGGAGAGTCGCTCATTCTCGTACTACCGGTGGCTGCTGGTTGGGGTAAGAAAAGAGGGAAAAAAAAGGATCTGTTATGACAGTTCACTTTGTGAATTGGAAATTTAGCTAAACACCAGTCTTGGTAGGACGGAAACCCTGTATAACGAGGAAACCCTGTATAAGGAGGTGGAAAAGGAGAAGAGCTATGAGAAGGGTGTTGAAGAAAGCGTGGGAAGGAAGGGAGAAGGAAGGGGCAGAGTAGAAAAGAAGTTTGGGAAGGAGACTGATAAAGAAAGAGTGAACGATGCATCTCTTCTTTCAGTAGAAGAGAATACACTTCAGGATTTGCTGGGTTCTGTGTTCTGACTTAAAAAGTCTTTTGTTCACATGTTTTGTCAATACTGATCCAGTTACTGGACTTTGGTTTTCAAAACCCAGCTGGTACACTTTGTTTTGAAAACAGAATGTCATTCCATCAAATGTTTATGCTGACCTTGTTAAATCATGCCAGCCTGTGTGTTTATTTAGCATTTGCAGAACATTCAAGGTTCAAATGAACATCAATCTTTCCAGTACTGAGGAGGAGCTAAGCTCCAAACGTTTGTT
>JADBJO010013273.1:0-2500 GCA_016801955.1 Conus betulinus
AGACAACACAAGTGCTGGCCTGTACAAATATACTTTATTTCAAAAGCAGCACTAGATATCAATAAACAACAATACAATACAAGATTAAAATAGAACCGGCACACTACCAGATTACTGCAGAGCACAAGTATAGATATTACATACTATAGAAATACCATCCAATAACATATCCAATTAAAATAGAACATGATACATATTATATTACAATAGAACACATGAAAATTTACATAACGGTAGAACACAATACAGTTTCCACCTGATGGCAGTAAATGCCTAAATACAAAGATCACAATATTTACTGTTGATGACAGAGTACAAAACACTACTTCACAAGAACATAACCCACAACAAAGCATCAAACAGATGCAAAGCATCTAACGTACTCCTGAAAAAACGTCAAAATCAGACATGCTTCATAACGTATTTGACATCACAATCAAACATCCATCATAATGTATTTCGTCACTGAGATATTCCATAAAGAAGAAGAAAAAAGTGCTATTCTGGTAAATAAAACATCGGGCCATCATCCGTAACCCATTGTGAACATACCTGCAAATTTTCAGAAAGATCGGCCCATAATTTTTGTCTGGAGCGAGTGGAATACATTTTGACCACGGACAGACACACAGACAGCATTTCTTCGTTCCCATTGTAAAGTACTCCCTGTTCTATAAGAACTGGGAGTACAACAAATGGCAAGAAGTCAACTCTACGAGTTTTAAAGGCTTCTCGGGCACGTTTTTTAACATGACAAAACAAGACTAGGGACATAAGTGAAAGAATCTAGAACGCAACAAACAAGAAGAAGGGGAGGATGAGGAAGAGAAGAAGGGGGTGGAGAAGGAGGGGGAGGTGGGGGAGAAATAGAGGTGGGTGATAGAATAAATAGAAGAACAAAGAGAAAGGAAAAGAAAACAAAAAAAAACAAACACACAGAAAGAAGGAAGGAAGGAAGGAAAGAAGGAACGAAGAAGAAGAAGAAAGAAGAAGAAGAAGAAGAATAAGAAGATGGCACAAATACAAGAAAGAAACAAGTTACGATGCAGGGAAAAGCGAAATAAGAAAAGGAAAAATCGAAGACAGTCGCCTACATATCAAAACGTCTGTAAAAAGGGGTCGCCTTGACATATACACACAGACACAGACACTGACACAGACAGACATGATGCACAAACCATGTGTGTGTGTGTGTGTGTGTGTGTGTGTGTGGGTGTGTGTGTGTGTGTGTGTGTCTGCGAGTGTGTATGTGTGTCTGTACGTGTGTGTCAAAGCGACCAAAAGCACTTTTAGAGACGTCTGGCACAAACTTAAAGGGATCCGATTGCTTCCCTGTCCTGAAAATTCGACAGGCTGGATCGTTCCTGGCAATGGGATTAAAGTGGTTCCGAAAGGTGCATGATGACTAGAGGTGACAGACACTCTACCCTGGGTGACAGACACTAAGCCCTGGGTGACAGACGGTAAGGCTCATGTTTGAAGTGAATGTCTACGAGCTTTTCTTTTGGTTCTTCGTTCTTCCTTGTTTTGTGACTTGTTTCTTTCTTGTTCTGATGCTTCCTAATTCTTCTTCTTCTTCACCATCATCATCATCATCTTCTTCTTCTCTGCTTCTCTTCTTCTTCTTCTTCTTCTTTCTTTTCTTTCTTTCTTTCTTTTCTTTCTTTCGTTCTTTCTTTCTTTCTTTCTGACTTTTTTCTTTTTGTGTGTTTTTTTGTTTCTTTGACTTCTTCTCCTCCCTTTTGCTTTTTCTATTTCCGAACCTTTCATCCCCATTAGCCTCCTCATCCTACGCCTTCCTCCTCTCTCTTCCTCCCTCACCTCCTCCTCCTCTCCTCCTCCTCTTCCTCTCCTCCTCCTCTTCCTCTTCTTCTCTTCTTCTTCTTTTCTTCTTCTTCTCTTCTTCTCTTCGCATTCGTCTTCGCATTCTTCGTCACTTTATTTGTGATATTCTATATTTTTCACTTACATCTCTAATCTTTTAGTTTTTCACGTAAAAAAAAAAAAAAAAAAAACGTACTCCAGAAGCCTTTAAACGCGATGAGTTTTCCTCTCTCTATTAAAAGAAAAAAATTTTTTTTCTTATATTATAGATCAATCTTGTTGATACCTCCTATTTGAACACCACAAAAAACGACTAATGCGCCCCGTCGCCAGCTACCATTTAGTGAGAGACCATGCGCCTTGGCAATTCAATTAAATGTGTTTTAACACATGATGTAAAACTGGTTTGTGAGCGATCGCAGTTTCTTTGGGTTCATTGTGCTGACGTCAGCAGAGTTTTCCATGTGTTTTTCTTCTCTGCTTCAAATAAAAAGCTTTTGGTTTCAATTGTCACAAACTATCGTACATATTGAACAGTAAAAGCAACCAACACCCAATAAGCATATTGCAAATTTTCGTTTTATTTATAAAACCTTGTCAAGCATAAAAACAAAGGCCCACTGAATGACAGCCCAAAGCACAGCAGTTACATTCTGAGACTGATCATCTCTCACTC
>JADBJO010013273.1:10000-12500 GCA_016801955.1 Conus betulinus
AAAAAGATTTCTCACCGTATTTTCTTTATTTGTGTTCCAGTTCACATACATAAAGTTGTGCTTTTTTTTTCTCATATTCGTCTCTTCATATAAAAAGGATATATATATATATATATAAGTAGTTATACACACAAGACGGAAAAAAAAAAAAAACAGTCAGTCCTTTGATATTTCTTTGAGATATGTTTTATTATTCTTGTATTTCACCGTCTCCGGTTTTTACTTCAGTTTATTTCTACAAGGTGCGGAGCTCAGGAAAACAAGAGTGCATTATTTCATGTATGTATGTATATATTGTGTGTGTGTCCTGATCTAACAGCAGGCCTGTTGAGGGCGATAAATGAAATCAAATGGAAGGCACAGAACGGTGGGTGAGCAATGAAAATGAAGTTCGTCATGAGATGATGACATAAAAAGTTTCTCTCTGTATTTTCTAACAGGCCACTCCCTGGAGAAGAATGCACAGGGGAAGAATCAAAAAGGTTACCTCCGAAGCAGCCATGCTCGAGAACTATCAAACGCCATCAACATTGATCTTTGGGGGGCGCGCGTGTGTGTGTGTGTATGTGAGAGAGATTGTAAATGCATGTGTGTATATATGTGTTGGTGTGCAATATGTCTGGAGATTTTTGTCTTGTGTGTGTGACTGTCTGTATGTGTGAGAGATAGAGAATGAGAGAGGGAGAGGCTGAAAATGCCTTGCCTGTATGTATATATATAATGCTGAATAATTAAGTAGTGGGGGATAAACACGTGCAGGTTAACAATTCTTCCATCATTATAATAATGATTTGGCAAAGATTGGAAATCGAGAGGGGAAAAAATTGAAGATGAAATAAATGGGAAAATATATATCATAAATATGAAACCCCTTCACTAGCTGCATGAGGAACTATCGCAATCCCTCCCGAAGACAGATCTATATGTGTCGCCTGCTTCGAGGCCTTCCTCTCGAAGACAGTCTATATGTGTTGATGCTTCGAGGCCTTTCGTCCGCTGGATCGGACTCATCATGGAGACACGGCTGATTGTGTCTGTGCTCTTGGCGTCAGATAGAGACACACCACAGTCCATAATTCTGTGTGTTCCGACCGCCAAGGGTTCGAAAAAGAATGCAACAGCACCCCCAAAGCAGCCAGCGAAAGGTAGTAGAATTAAACAAAACGAAAGTGTGGAGAGGAAAAAAGTTGTTGAAAACTAAAAACATTAGGCAAACAGTATAAAATGTAAGGGACAATCTTTGAGCTATGCTTGAGGACCCAAGCATTGTCAGCGGGCTAAGAACTGTGCAGAACATGTGTGTGTGTGTGTGTGTGTGTGTGTGTATGTGTGTGGTGGTGTGTGTGTGTGTGTGTGTGTGTGTGCAATACGTCTGTGTGTGTGTGTGTGTGAGAGAGAGAGAGAGAGAGAGAGAGAGAGAGAGCGAGAGATAGAGAAAGACAGAAGAGAGAGAGAGGAAGAGAGAGAGAGAGAGAGAGAGAGAGAGGGGGGGGCTGTAAGTGCCTGTGTGTTTGTGTGCAATATGCGTGCACTTGTGTGTTTTATATATTGTGTGTATGAGTATTTGAGAACATGCGTGCATGCTTGCAAGGGGAGGAAAGCCCAAGAAAAATTTTACGAAGCTAAACCACAACACACCACACACACCCACACACACACACACACACACACACACACACAACACAGAGAGAGAGAGAGAGAGAGAGAGAGGGAGAGAGAGACAGAGAGAGAGAATCTGTCTCACAGAGACAGACAGACAGACGGACATACATACAGAGAGAAACAGAAAGAAAGTTTTAAATGAAGTCGGCATGAAAAGAAAAGAAAGTGAAATCGGCAGGGAAGGAAAAGGAAGAACAACACGAAGTCAAACAAAGAAGACAGGGGAAAAAAAGACCTCGTCCAAGCGACAATACCAAGGGAAGCAAATCGGCTTTGTTGGTGACACAAGGGAGACAAAACGAGCGGAGGCAAGGACTGGCTTGGACACCCCCTCCCCACGGATCAATGGGGGGGCTGGGTGACGATCACCACTTTGATCAGTCCCGCCACCGCTGCGCTGGAGAAAGCTAATCGTGTGCATGGGGGTGGTGGTGGTGGTGGAGGTGGGGGACAGGAGTGAGGTAGAGGACAACAGTATAAGAAAGGACGGGGGTGACGGTTAGTTGGGCATAACAGTCCGATGAATAGAAGAGACTATTTCTTTTTCTTTTCAAGCTGACTCGCGCTTATTGGCTTTGTACTCTGTTCAGTGTCTGTAAGACAATCCGCAATCGCCTTAACTATCTTTTGTATTCTAAGTCCCATGTCCCCCCCCCCACCAATCGGAAGGTGCCTCTGTTGGTCTAACAGCAGGACAACAGTGCATCAGCCCACGACAGGAGACGCTCAACGTATCATCTGAACAGCGGAGACCCTGCTGGTGTGGAAGTTCTTTGACAGTCTGGAGGATCTGTGGTCAACTGGAACCTTGCAATCAGAGACTGGCGTGTCTGCTTGG
>JADBJO010013273.1:37500-53286 GCA_016801955.1 Conus betulinus
TAATTTAGAAGTAATATAAACCCCCCAAAAAAAACTTTACCCTTTGTTTATATTCCAAAATATCAGACCCAATATGGAGGGATGGTAGATTTGGTGGATCAGCACCATTGTTAAATAAAACCAGATGAGTTTTCTCAGTTGATAGAGTTAGTCCATTTTCAAGCAAGTAGTTATTTATTTATCTAATTCCATTTGATAAGCTTTTCTATAGTAATTTATCTCTCTTTTTGGTGACTTCTTTTTCATGGACACATTCATCCACATGCAAATATCATCTGCATATTGTACTAAGTTGACATTTTTTGACAAGCATTGAGGTAGGTCATGAAGTAATATATTAAAAAGATGGGGCTATTACCGAGCCTTGTGGAATACCCATTGTAAGCATGCGTGTAGTCGAATAGGAATTTCCCACCTTTGTTTGCATGCTTCTTTTCATCAATAAGTCTTTTATGTAAAAGTAGATGTTCCCAGACAAACCAATTTGTTTCAATTTATATAGTAATTTATGATGCCAAACACGATCATATGCTTTATTTATATCAAAAAAGGTTGCTAGAATATTCTTTCTGCGAGCAAACTGATGCTTTACCTGTGTAGTCAGTTTGACAAGATGATCAATGGTTGACCTACCCTTTCGGAAACCGGCTTGGTTTTTGGGGGATCACTTTGTTTTTATTACAATAGAATATTAGTCTGTTTAAAACTATCTTTTCCATAAGTTTGCCTACATGCGAAGTTAATGATATAGGTCTGTAATTATTCTTATTACTTTTCGTTTTTTTTCCCTTCTTTAGGAATCGGTATTATGATAGAATGTTTCCATATTTTAGGGTTTTGTCCCTGTTCCCAACACTTTTGAAATAAGTCGTGTAGCAACATTACCCAACTGTCTGGCAATTGTTTAAGTAAGATATTAGAAATAGCGTCCATGCCTACTGATGACTTTTTGTTTGTCAGGGAAAGTATAGCTTCTCTCAACTCACGTATAGTAATTGGAGCATTGACATAAAGATCATCTTTCCGCTGTGGATCTTGATAGTCATCATTTCTTTCTTCATTTTCCCTGAAAAATTTTATGATTTTTTTTGGTAGTTTGCTTGCATTCATTATATCAGCAAACATATCTACAAATGATTCTGCCTTTTCTGAATTGCTTGGTAATCATTACCATCAAATTTGATTGGACAGTGTGGCAAAATGAACACCCGTTTTTTCATTTCATTAAACTTTTTCCACACCCTCTGTAAGTCTTTATGGGTATGTGTTTCATTGGTGCAGAAAATTAGACCAATATTCCCGCTTGACTTTTGCAATCGTTCTATTACTCATGACATTTGCTTTCTTCATTGAAGCATGCGTTTTGGTCCAGGATTTTGTAGATATAATTTATATTCTTCTGTTTTCTTGTCAACGGGCTTCTGGCATTCATCATTCCACCATACATTCCCTGCATGTTTATCTGATTTGCGAGCTGCATATTTAGGAATGGCATAATCAGCAGCATTTAGTACTGTTTCTGTAAATTTTGAGTAATAAATGTCTATGTCATCATCTTTAATGCAATCTATGTTTTGTGCACATAAAAAAGCTCTAAATGTTCTCCAGTCTGCAAAGTTATAATTGTATTTAGGAATGACATCTTCATCTCTTTCGCTAGATATTTGTTGATCATTGACAGTGGTAACAATGGGTATATGATCACTCCCAAGCGTGTCGCAAAGTGGTTCCCATGTACAATTATGGCCAAAGCAGGGGATATCAAAGATAGATCAATGGCAGTGGCTCTATGATTTGGATTGTCTGGAATTCTAGTCACTCTTCCATCATTTAAAAGGTAAAGATTTGAGTCTACTATGTTTTTTTCTAAAAATCTGTGACTAGTGATAAAAGTGCAGTTTTTCTCCAAAAAAGGAGAGTGTGCATTAAAGTCTCCACAAATTAGCCACTTTTTGTTTTGGATTTTGTATTGTACGAATCCATTCCATGTTAGTTTCTGTTGGGCCCTTTTGGTATAGTAGACAGAAACAACATTTATAAGTTGATCATTTAACTTTAGACTTGCAGCACATGAAAGAATATTAGGATCATTCTTAGGGGCTGGGAATCGCACACACTGTATACTGTATTTTTTCATTAATGTATATAGCTGTCTTAATATTTTCTGTTTATTTACTATCTCATGCACTGGTGGATAATAAATAATTTACCAGTTTAGGTAGGCTGTTTTGGTTTACATTCAAAGATTGTAAAATCAGAACCTGGTACTTTGAAGAAACAAGATGTTGAGTTAAATAAGACAGGTTTGTTCTTATAGAGACCTGCAGTTCCATTGTAAAACCTTAATGGGAAACAGACTTTGTCATGATAAGGGAAAAAGGAAACTGTGAAGAAATTCAGTTATATTTGTTTTTAAAAATAACATGAATGAACCTCACGTAAAAATGATAAATATAACTCAGAGAAATACACTTAGATTAAAAAAAATAAAAATTAAAAAAAAAAAAAAAAATGGGGGGGGGGTGGGTGGGGTAGGTGGGGGGGGTGGTTGTTAATCAATCAACTAAACGAGAACAATATTTCGTGATGGCAGAAAGTCTCAAAAATATAATCCAAAGACAGTCAATAGCCAGTCATTGCACTGTTGAAGCTTGTACAAAGCTAAGACAGTACTAAAAGCTAGTACGGTGTAAAAGTTGCTTAGGACAAATGTTTCCTATTGGAAATCCTCAACTTTAGAGGAATCTCAGCTAGCGGAAGTTCGAACTTAGTTCCATGATTCTTCCATAAGGTAAGAGGGTATCTGCGGATGCTAGGCTGTTGTGGTGAACGCCAGTGCTGGTGGTACATGGGAGGAGAGGGCCTGTTACTGTTGATGTTCTTCGCGCGGTCTCTCCCCAGAAAATGTCCAATATCCCTCAGATGTCGGCCCACGTTGCCCCGCCAAGATGCTGGAACCACGGGGGTTGAATTGTGGTGTGGATCCCTCATCGTGCCTCATGAAGTTTTAGTGGTTGATGGAAAGAGGAGTGGGGTGTGGTATTGAGATTCATTTGATGTTGTTCGGCGGTCTCTCCCAGAAATGTCCCTCAGATGTCTGGACATCGTGCCCGCCAAGAGCTGGAAATTTGTGGTGGGGGTTGAGTTTGTGAACTTTTGAGACGTGGTTTTGGGATCTGACGATCTGATGTCATTTATACCACAATGAACAACAACTGCGTCTATATCTACTGGCTTGCCCTCCTGTTTTTTTCGATTACGGCTGTGGTACATTTAAAAGTTTTTCTGAATATCTTCAGTGGTACGGCATTTACCCGACCGGACATACAAGTCGTAGGACCAACCCAGTCTCTTTGTTTTGATACCACTGAAGACAGAATCGCCCAAAAGAATGACTTGTGGGAGCTTTTCCCTATTGTGACGCTTTCGAACATTCTTTTTCCGTTTTGACGTCACGCGTGGACTCGCTATCATTGACGTCAGTTTTCAGCTCTCTAATTTGCTTTTGTTCTGTTTCGTTTTGTTTTTTGTTTTCTTTTTGCTTTATCGTTGTTCTGCCCGATGTTTTTGGTGCAGGGGTCAGTGGAGCAGTTCTTACAGCATCCGCGAAAGTTTTTCCCGGCTTCGTATGGGAGCTAGGGAGTTCAACTGAGGGGCATGTGTTGGTCTTCTTTAGTTCTTTTTGTGTAAGACAAGACTCGGCGCTAAGTTTTTAATTGCATCGGTCTGGACTTTCACGGTCTTTTCTAAACTGTCAATGCGCTCGAAAAGCGATTGAATCATCGACGAAACAGACTCACTGACATCCGTCTGGGTGCTGATATCTTTTGTTTCCGTCTTCAGTTTATCTTGAGGTAAAGATTGTAGGCCTACCTCTGTCATGGAGCTCTGGGCCTGGTCCTGGCGTTCAAACGGTCCGAGCACATCTTTGCTTGTGTTTTTAATGCCCACGCCTTTTTTGGTGCCGTCTTTTCTTTTTTTCTTTTCACAACAACACTCGTTAGGCGATCACCCAGACTTGTTGATCTTGTCAGCATAGGCATAGTGCCTTAGATCAGTAAAAGCTTCAGCAGGCGAAATCTCTCTCTCTCTTGGCGGTCTCGAGAATACCGTCTGGTGTTCGTTGGTCCTGTATATGGACTATATGATATTTTGTACATAGACCTACTGTACATAGACTGTACATAGACCTGCAGTCAACATTTCTTCTACTGTGTTTGTTTTGTCACCGTTGTGCAATGTCCACATACCACTTCATGAGTGGCAATGTCCTATAAATGAATAAAACTATCAAATCTCTCTCTCTCTCTCTCTCTCTCTCTCTCTCTCTCTCTCTCTCTCTCTCTCTCTCTAATGCATTCGGTTTCTACGGGAAGTTCAATGATCACCTGGTAGAGTCTTGTCGTCTTAGCTGTTTAGCGTTCTGTTTCTTTGTCTGTATGGCACAAAAACACTGCAGGAGGGCGGGGGTGTCATTTGTTTTGCTTGGTTGGTTGTTGTTTTCCCTTTTCTTTTCTCCAACTCAGGCAGTATGAGTGACCTTTTTATATGAATCCAAGCCGGGTGAACAGTACAAGACAGCTGTTCTTTACTAGAAGAGGGATGAGAAGATCACAGACTGCCTCCTCAGAGCTTCTTTGCAGCATCCTGACACTTGTTCATCGATGAGGTACACAGTGCTTGGTCTCATAAATGAAGGGACAGTTTGTTTCTTCTTTGGCCTATGTGGTTTTCGGTGAGTGCACTGTCTGACCTTTCGAAAGCAGACGTTGCTTTTCTTGTTTTGCCTGTTCTTTGGGGTAGTTGTTTTCACATATATGCTGCTGACGAATCGAACTCGCTGAGCTGGCATCAACAAACAAATCAATGGCTAGTCTCGTCTCTCCTCCATCCCTTCATCTCCCATCCTTCTTCCACTCTAGTTTTGTGTACGTCCAACACCCCTTTTCTCTGTCTGTCTGTCTGTCTGTCGGTCGGTCGGTCGGGTCTGTCTGCCTGTCTCTCTCTCTCTCTCTCTCTCTCTCTCTCTCTCCTCTCTCTCTCTCTTAGCTCTCTCCTCTCTCTCTCTCTCTCTCTTCTTGTGTACGCCCAATACCCTTCTCTCTGTCTGTCTGTCTGTCGGTCTGTGTTCCTGTCTGACACTCTCTCTTTCTCTCTCTCTCTTCTCTCTCTCTCTCTCTCTCTCTCTCTCTCTCTCTCTCATCTCTCTCTCTCTCTCTTTCATTTATATTAATGTAATTGCTTAATTTGCCATTCGCCAAAAACCTTCTGGAAAATTCCAAATCTTTCTCAAGCTTTTCCTTTTTCATGGGACACACTGACACCCCCCTCCCTCCCTCTCTCTCTCTCTCGCTCTCTCTCTCCTCTCTCTCTCTCTCTCTTCTCTCTCTCTCTCACACACACACACACACACACACACACACACCACACACACACACACCACACACACACACACACACACCTTCCACTGCATTCCACCTTCTCGAATATTCAAGAACACAGCTCTATATGCACTGTAACTTAATTCTTTTGTGTTGCTTCTAAGATCCAAGTACGTACGGAAACGGAATTTTCCTGCCAGTCAGTGGTCGTTCTTTCTTTCTTTCCTTTTTTTTTCTAACTTGCTTTCTTAGATAATTGGCAAAGAATTGAAAAGACTACTGAGTTTCATCCGCGAACATTTTTGCAGCACCCTTAAACGGATGTATTGTTGGATTGCATAAAGTTGAATTTCTCTGGGCAAAGGTCAAATTTGTCCAGACTTCCTGGTTTTCTGTAAGTACCGTCTTAAAACAAAAGCATGCTAAAGCAAACATCTATCATTCTTGTTCAGGTTGTCCCTTTTGTATTTCCTTCCACCTGATCTCCTCTCTCTCTCTCTCTCTCTCTCTCTCTCTCTCTCTCTCTCTCTCTCTCTCTCGACATCTCTGTGTGTGTGTGTGTGTGTGTGTGTGTGTGTGTGTGTGTGTGTGTGTGTGTGTGTCCACTAAGGAACTGAAAATGACATTGCCTTTATATCCGAATTTAAATACAGTACAATCAATTTTTGTAAGCAAATCTAACACTCTCAAATAGAGAAAAATACGGTATGAGACAGTTGGTATTGCGTATTTAAAAGCATTTTGTACACTGAAAAACATACCCCGCTCATTAGAAATAAGTGGCATCTAAGTCTTCTGGTGGAGCTGAGAATGAGAAGTACTCTTAATTTAAATTTTACTGAAAATTGCTTATTGGCGATCGGGAGGTAAAAGAGAAGTGAGTGGTGTGCTGTGACTAAAGTTGAAGACAAACCGTCATTATAGTTTTATTGCCTGTGTGTCACTCGATCAGGAAAAAATCATTATTTGTTATCTGTACTGTTTCTCGAAGACTCATATTGAATATTTTCCTTTGTTTGTTTACTTCTTCTTTCTTTCTTTTTTTGCTGGAAGTGGAGGCGGGGGGGGGGGGGGGGGGGGGGGGGTAAAAGACAGATTTTCTGCAGCACAGTCCAAATAGGGAAAAATTTCCCGACAAGTTCATTTTTTCCCCGATGGTCGTCCGTCCAGTGATTTACCCATGTAGTTGTTCTGAACCTGTCGCCTGGTTGGAAGCTATAGAGTTGGGGGAAGAGGTGTAGCTGTTATTGACCCAGCCAATGTCATATTGTGGATCGTTTTTTCTGTTGTTGTTTTTTTTTTCTATATATTCTTTTGTTTTCTTTCTCTCGTTTGTTCTTTTTTTTTTAATCTTTTTTTTCTTTCTTTCATCCTTTCTTTCTTTTGAATGATAAAAACCCACCAACACTGCAAATTTTCGATTCATTTATAAAACCTTTATCAAGCATAAAGAAATCATGGGCCCACTAAAGGACAGCTCGAAGCAGAGCATTTATACTGAAACCGATTATCTTGCAATCCAACTTTGCTTGAATTCTCACTCACTGCTTTGAAATCTTGTATGCTTAATCCCTACCCTAAGCCTACCAGAGTTAAAGAAAGAAATTGTAACAATGAGTATCGTGCGAAATAAGAACCTAGGGTAGTCAGTCAAAACCTAAAAAAAAAAAACAACAACAAACAAACAAACGAAAACAAAAAAAAAAAAACCGGAAATGAGCACAAGCTCACACTGGTGCGACTAAAGATACCCGGTAATACCCCCTCCCCTTCCTCCATCATTTTCAAATGCATTTTTTTGCTTTCAATAAGGTAATGGACAAGTATATTTCATGAGTTTAAGGGGGGTACCGCTGTATACATTTACATTGCATTTAACTGAAACCTCAATTGTCTTATTTCCCACTTCCTTCGTTATCCTCTCTCACCATTCACTACTAAAACACACCACTCCATCCCTTGCCATCCCTTTCTGTTATGTCTATGCTTGGGATTTGTGCGTGAATGCTTATGTGTGTGCGTACATGCATGTGTGCGGGCATGCATGTGTGCCTGCGAATGTTTGTGTGTTTGCGCGCGCGCACACATGTCCGTGCGTGTGTGTGTGTGTGTGTGTGTGTGTGTGTGTGTGTGTGTGTGTGTGAGAGAGAGAGAGAGAGAGAGAGAGAGAGAGAGAGAGCTAGTGAGTGTGTGCGAGTGTATGTGTGCGTGTGAGTGTGTGGGTATGTGTGTGGGTATGTGTGTGTGTGTGTGTGTGTGGGTGTGTGTGTGTGTGTGTGTGTGTGTGTGTGTGTGAGAGAGAGAAAATGTGTGTGTGAGTGCGTGCGTGCGTGCGTGTGTGCGTGCGTGCGCGCGCGCGCGCACGTACATTTATGTGTGTGAGTCTATGCTGCATGTAAATAGGAAGTATGGCCCCCACATTCAGCTAGTCCCAGACATTGAAGCCAATGGGGTAGTTTGTAGATATTATGCCGCCAGTACCTTTCACCTGTTCTCCTCTGTGCGGTATCAAGTGTTCTCATCAGTTCAATCGGAGTGACACGGAGATCCTCCTCACTATGCCTAATGCCCTGAAAAAAGTCTGGCTTCTAACTAAGGTTTCCCTGCAAATCATTTCAGTCCTACCAGCACACTGTGTTTGGGTCCTAATGCTATGACTATAAATGTCGGGGGGGGGGGGGGGGGGGGGGGGGGGATTCATATCCGGTCTGTGGTCATGGAACCGCCTGGACAGAGTCTGGCTTGTTTCTCCGATATTGTTCATCTTTACACCTAGCACCGTCCACTAAGTAAATTAGCTTTTGCAGCCCACGATGTCTCTGATGTGAAAACTGTGGCCTGTTTTAACACTGGTGAACGTGGATGTCTCTTGAAGATGTTTCTGGCAAAGAACACACACATCTACTGGCTGTACGTTTGTAGATTCCTGGTGATCAGTCACTTTCTTTCTTTCTTTCTTCCTTCTTTCCTCTTCATTTTCTTTCTCTCAAACTTTTTCTTTCTTACTTTGCTTCTTTTCTCTCTCCCTCTCTCAGTTTCCTCTTTTTTATCCTCTCTTTTTCTTTCTTTCTCTCTGTCTGAGTGATCTGTTCTTATTTCTCTCTGTTGTTTTTCTCGAAATGTTTTCGTTTCTTTCTTTCTTTTAGTCCTTTTCCTTTTTGTTTTCATTTTTTCCTTTAAAACTGTTTCCTTTTTTGTTGTTTGTTTCCACCTTTTCTCGAGGTACTTTTCTTTGTTTCTATTTCCTGCTCTGCTGCTAAATTAGTTCTCTCTCTCTCTCTCTCTCTCTCTCTTCTCTCTCTCTCTCTCTCTCTCTCTCTCTTCTCTCTCTCTCTCTCTCTCTCATCTCTTCTCTTCTCTTCTCTCTGTATACTGAGGAACTGAGAATGACATTGCCTTTATCTCCAAATTTAAAGATAAAACAATAGATTCAAATAAGCAAATCTGACACTCTCAGATAGAGAAAAAAACACAGTATAAGATACAGTGGGTATTGAAAGCATTTTGCACACTAAACAAAGGATATCTCAGGCGTCACGAAGAAGAGACATCAAAGTCTTCTGGCTGAAACTGAGAATGAGAACTACTCTTATTTCAAATGCTGACTGGACATTGTTTAATGACGACCGGCAGGTAACAGATAATTCATGATTAGTGAGTTGTAACAGACGTTAAAGACAAGCGTCATTATATTTTCACTGCCCAGCGTATGATTCGATCAGGAAAAACCATCATTTGTTCTCTTTGCCTGTGTCTGAGAGACTGTCACTGATTATTTCCTTTATTTGTTTATTTCGTTTTCTTTCTTTTCTTTTTTGCTGGGGGATGGGGGGGGGGGGGGGGGGGGGGGGGGGGTGTGTTAAGGGACAGATTTTCTGCAACACAGTCCAAGTAGGGAACCATTGCCAGACACGTTCAGTCTTTCCCCATGGTCATCAGTCCTGTGATTTACCAGCTTTGTCCCACTGAAACTGACATGGCCGTCTGGCAGCGACTTGTCCCCCTGATTTGAAGGGAACAGATAAAGAGTTTGTTTTGTTTGTTGTTTGTTTGTTTGTTTTTCGACTGTCCCATCATCTGTGCCACCTCAGTGGCATGCCACCTCAGTGGCAGTGCACCCTTGCCGCTCATTCCGACACCCCGTACACAGCCACAGCCCGGTCAGCCCCGCCGCAGCTTTTTTTTTTTTTTTTTCCCGGCACCGGCAATCCACAGGGAGCAGTCAATTCAAGTCGTCAAGAGGCAACCCACCGGAGGAGACACTGCACTGTGCCGCCGAGTCACTTCAATGGTGTTCCATGGCGCCTATTCTGATCTAACATACGCAGGACACCACCTACTATCCCCCCTACTGACGACAATAATTGCTTAGTCATGGAGCAGGCGTGAGTGAGCTCTCTCTCTGGAGGGCGCCACCACGTCTGTCCAACGACAGCCCCCATGGACTCGCCGATACCGGTGACCCCGACGGACAAACCAAGGCCACAGACGTGGAGAGGATATCAAAAAACTGAAGTCACTATGAGAGCAGGACATGAAAGGCCACTGAATTTGAGACTTTTTTTTTTTAATGCTGATAGATGAGAATGAGGATGATTAAGATGATGCTACGGATTTCCATTCTGGTCTGAGACTACATGACAGGACTGTACTCTACGCTTCCTTTCATAATAGATCCCGGCGTCAACCAGGCCCGAGAGATACAGGGCACCGGCAGTGTTGGTCAAGAAATTTGAGCAACACTCTCAGAAATGCATCCATTAAGTGGATGAAACTCGACTGTGTGGTCCCAGTCTTCCCAACTGAGTCCGCAGCAAACTCAACTCTGGGTAGGAGCCGGTCGGAGCAGAAAAAATCCCACATGACTCTGATGGGAATCGAATTCACGGCCGGGGAGTCCGCGACGCTAACCACTTCGCCACGGCGGCTGGTCAAGATCAGATATGGAGTTTGTGGAAAGGGTGCAGCTGTTATTTACCCAGCTAATGTCATATAGTGGATTATTTTCTGTTATGTTCTGTTTTTTTTTAACCCTGTATATTCTCTTTTTTTTCTCTTTTGTTTGTTTTTTTTTTGTTCTTTCTTCTTTCTTTCTTTCCTTGTATCTTTATTTGTTCCCCTTTCTTTCTTTCTTTCTTTCTTTCTTCCTTCCTTTTTTTTCTTTTCTCAGACTGTTTCTTTCTTCCTTTGGTTTTTTCTGTCTCTGATTTTTCCTTTTTTTTCTTCTTCTCTCTCTCTCTCTCTCTCTCTCTCTCTCTCTCTCTCTCTCTCTCTGCCTGAATGTAACACAGCCACAGCCCGGTCAGCCCCGCCGCAGCCCCGGCGGCACCGGCAATCCCAGGGAGCAGTCAATTCAAAGTCGTAAGAGGCAACCCACCGGAGGGAGACACTGCACTGTTGCCGAGTCACTGTTCTCACTGTTGTGCTTTCCCCGAATGTTTTCTTTCTACTTTCCTTTTCTCTCATTTTTTCTTTTTCTCTGTAAAGTCCTTTTTGGGGGGGTTGTTTCTTGTATTTTTACTTCTCTCTAAGTTATTTTCTTTGTGTCTCTTTATTCTCTGCTTTGCCACTGAATTACTCTCTCTCTCTCTCTCTCTCTCTCTCTCTCTCTCTCTCTCTCTCTCTCTCTCTCTCTCATTTTTTAACTTTTCAATCCAACCCCTTGCCGGCTGCCAGGAGCAATCATTGGATAGTCATTTTGTTCTCCACCGGTGCTGAGAGTATTCTGGGAGGGGGGGGTGGGGGGTGGGTGCGTGTGTGTATGTGCGGGCGCGAGTGTGTGGTGTCTTTATGTGTGTGAGGGCATGGGTTCGTAACTCCCTACAAAAAGCTGTCTGTCTTTCTATCTGTCTGTCTGTCTCTCTTTCCAGCCTATACACCGCCTCCTTCCCTCTCTTTTTCGTTCATTCTCTCTGTCCTTCCCTGTCTCTGTCTCTCTCTGTCTGTCTGTTTGTCTTATCTCTTTGACTTGCCTATCTACTTGTCTGTCCATCTGTCTACATATCTGTTTGTCTATCGGTCTCTTTGTGTCTGTCTGCCTGTCAGTTTGTCCACCTGTCTGTCTCTGTCTATCTGCCTCTCTCTCTCTCTCTCTCTCTCTCTCTCCTCTCTCTCTCTCTCTCTCTCTCTCTCTCTCTCTTCTTATTATATATAATTATGTAAGTTTGTAATTTGCAATTCACCGAATATTTCCTTAAAAAATTGAATTAATTTCAATAACGAGTAACACTCTCCCTCTCTCTCTCTCTCTCTCTCTCTCTCTCTCTCTCTCTCTCTCTCTCTCTCTCTGTCTCTGTGTCTCCTTCTCTCTCTCCCCAGGGCGGGTGGAAAAAAAGCAAGTACAGTTTGCTTATCTCATTACCCTGGTAGAATAACTTTTCGTTCGTCCTCTTCTCGTGATCTCCACCTTTTCTGAATACTCAACAAAGAGGAGCATTTCACTTTATTTTTTGGTGTGTGATTCTACAATCCAAGAGCACTGGAAGCTGGGTTACTTAGTGGCCAATAATTGTACACCTTTCTTTCTGTCTGCCTGTTTTTTTTTTTCTTTTTTTTTTCTTTCTGTCTTTCTTGCTTTGGTTACCTGGTAAAGGAAGGGAACGACCATAGAGTTCATCTACCAAGCGTTTTTGTGGCGCCATTAAACGCATTTATTGCAGGATTGGATGAAGTGGAATTCCATTGGACAAAAGGACAGTTATGTCAAGTCTTTGTGGGTTGTGTTTGTTTTGTTTTGTTTTGCTTTGTTTTGTTTGTTTTGTTTTATTTAGTACTCCTGAAATATCTTGCTTGAACAGACTTTATTTTTGTTGTTCAGGTGGTTATTTTGCTGCGGCTGAACTGAACTAACAGCGTCTGAAGTGGCTGTTTAGTCTTACCGCTGCCGCCATTCCCATTCTCTGTTCTTTCCTCTTCTCCCTATGCCTGACTCTCTCTCTCTCTCTCTCTCTCTCTCTCTCTCTATATATATATATATAATATATATATATATATATATATATATATATATATATATGTGTGTGTGTGTGTGTGTGTGTGTGTGTGTGTGTGTGTGTGTGTGTGTGTATAAAATAGTCTGATGATTCCAAGGATAAGTAACCGAGCACCATTCCAGCAACTTACAGAGCAGCTTGGTGTTGCAATGACTGCAAGAAATATATAACCAGGAGTTATATGTTAGTGAGTTTCCTCCCCATTGGAGATTGTCTCCCCCTTGGAGACTATAAGCTCGCTGAAGGCTCATTTTGAGAAGCATTATTATTCCCCATTCACCTACTCAAGCACATACTGTTAGTTAGGCAGAAGTAGTAACTACCACTGAAAATACGAATGCTTATCTCCCCCTATTTCTTGAACCTAAGACATAAGAGCAAGCTTTGTTTTACGATTGAATATTATCTAGATAGATAGATAGATAGATAGATAGATAGATAGATATAGATAGATAGATAGATAGATAGATTGATAGATAGATAGATCCCAGTGAACTGACGGTCACATTGCCTTTATCTCAGAATTTAAAGATCATTCATCAATTCTATTACGAAAAGCAGGCACCCCCATACAGAGGAAGCTACAAAATGTAGTTGATGTTTCTCACTGAAAAGCATTCTGCTGGCTGATCTGTGTCTGTCAAGAAAAACAGGTTGCACTGAAGTCTTCCTTTCATGATGAGGATAAGAACGCTTCATTAATTTGAATGATTGATAACTGAAGGTGTTGTTTGTTCTTTTTTTATTACGATCAGGAGGTAAGAGATAATTTGCATTTAATGAGTTATGAAAGAAAATGAAGACAAACGTCATTATACTTTCATTGCACTATACATAATTCGATCATTATTTCCCCTTACCTGTTCTGGATTATACTTACTGATTATTTCCCATTCTTTATTATTTACTTGGGGGGGGGGGGGGGGGGGGGGGGGGCAGTGGTGTTAAGGGACAAATTTATTCTTACATTGTGGAATTTTGTTTTCTTTTCTGTTCTGTTCTTTGCTTTCTTGTTCCTTTTAATTTTCTCCTAGTGAATTCTTTCGGCTTGTCTTGTCTTTCTTTCTTTCAAGTTTTCTTTTCTTTTTCTTTCTTTGTCTTTTCATATAAATTCCTTTACATTTTTTCTTAGCTGGCTCTTTCTTCTTTTCATTCTTTTTGTCTCCTTTTTTTTTTCATTTTTTTTTTCCTCCATTCAATCTCTCTCTCTCTCTCTCTCTCTCTCTCTCCTCTCTCTCTCTCTCTCTCAAATTGGTGTATACTGAAACTGTTTTTACCTTACATTGCAGAAAACCATATGAGTGTGTGTGTGTGTGTGTGTGTGTGTGTGTGTGTGTGTGTGTGTGTGTGTGTGTGTGTGCAAGCCCGCGCGCGCTTTGTGTGCGTCTCCCGCATTCTATCACTTATTTTTTTGCCTCGGGCCGGAGGATAGATGCACAGACTTGCACACACAAATATACAGGAAACAGAGAGAGAGAGAGAAGAGAGAGATGAGAGAGAGAGAGAGAGAGAGAGAGAGAGGAGAGAGAGGGAGAGAGAGTGGGAGAGAGAGAGAGAGAGAGACAGACAGACAGACAGACAGACAGACGACAGACGGACAGACAAAGATATAGCATAGAGAGAGATACGCGCAGACAGAGACAGAGGAGAGAGAGAGAGAGAGAGAGAGAGAGGAGGAGGAGAGAGGAGAGAGGGAGATGAGAGGAGAGAGGAGAGGAGAGAGAGAGAGAGAGAGTTGTTGAGTTTGTTGTGCCGAAAGAAAACACAAGTACACTCTGTTTAGTAACAGCGGATGAAGTTGAAGCAAAACAACAGGCATGTGGTGTGGGAAAAATACAAAGTCCCAGAGACTTGGAAGTGTTGTCGTTTCCGTAAGCAAACACTACTTCATCACAGATGGGATCATCACAGAGAGAGACAGAGACAGAAAACAGAGACAGACACAGACACAGACACAGGGAAGGAATGGAGGGAGGAGGAAGGGGAAGTTAGAGAGAGAGGGGCGAGGGGGGGCGAGAGAAAGACAGACAGACAACAGAGAGAGGGTGAAAGAGAGAGAGAGAGAGAGAGAGAGACAGAGACAGAGACAGAGGCAGAGATACACACACACACACACACACACACACACACACACACACACACACACACACACACACAGAGACAAAACACACACACACACACACACACACACACACACACACACACACACACACACACACACACACACAGAGAACACACACACACACACAGAGACAGACAGACACACAGACAGAGACAAGACCAGAGGGAGACAGACTTGGTCATGTGAGCGAGAGCGAGAGAGAGAGAGAGGAGAGAGCGAGAGAGAGAGGAGGAGAGAGAGAGAGAGAGGTTGTTTCCATTGAAAAAAAGAGGATTCCAAGTTTGCATCGATCACTGATATCGATTATAGGACCTTTAAAGTGCGTCCATGACCTTTGGCTTGTGAATGCACACGAAAGGAGCTCTACCACAGCCAGGTCAGCACGCGAGTTGCTTGTGGTAATGGGGACGGGGGTGGGGGGGTGGGGGGGTGGAGGAAGAACAAATAAGACTGCACCTTTACCATCAGGGACAACACCACCTCCACAACGTGTTGTGATACCATCTGGGCTCTGGCACAAACTGGACAGGTAGAATTTCAAAACAAGAGCTACTCGCTGTGATGACCTTGACCGTACAAACGTATTTGGTTTGGGTCATTTGCCGCTTGCACATAGCAATTGATGTTCAAAGGACACGAATGCAAACTGAAGCTTTGCTATGATTCTGTGCTCATCAGAAGAAACTGATGTGAGATGAAAATCAAACATTTTAACGTGTGCCAGAGTGTGCTTGTGACTCTTTAAATGTAAAAGTACAGCTCATTTTCTTCGATTCATTAACAAAAAAAAAAACCAGCCATACTTAACATCAGGTACCAATAACGTTAAAATACTTCGAAACTAGTTCAGCATTGATTTAGTGCCTAAATCCAATCAGCACCAGTCGGGGTCAGTGAGTGCCATAACACATATTTAGAAGGGCTGTATTAGTTGCTGCTTTCTGAAAAGGAGACGAGCTCGACGCTCTCACACACTTGACCGATACCAACAGGCGAATAAAGGCATCACAGGGAATCAGTCTCTAGAGGGCAGGAATTAAAGAGTAAATCTGGAGCGATTATCCGAACCTGTCTGGTTTTCGTATCATGTTTCAACAAGCAGACAGAGTGGTATAAGTGGGTTGTTATCTACTCACCAACGTGGAAAGGTGTACCTATTTTCTTACGCAAAAATTAGTCTACAAAATATAAAGTTAAAAAAAAATTAATTTTCTTAAATGGGGGTCTTCAATGTTTCTAATTTTGTGCATTACAGAAACTAACGCAAGACAGAGAAGACAAACCAGAGGCG
>JADBJO010013274.1:20000-42500 GCA_016801955.1 Conus betulinus
TATCCACCTAACAGTGATCTTAGACAGATGTGTGTGTGGTGTGTGTGTGTGTGTGTGTGTGCGTGCTGTGCGTGCGTGCGTGCGTGCGTGCGTGCGTGCGTGCGTGTGCGTGCGTGTGTGTGTGTTGTGTGTGTGTGTGTGTGTGTGTGTGTGTGTGTGTGTGTGTGTCTTTGAGTGCGTGAGTAAGCAGAGAGAGAGAGAGAGAGAGAGAGAGAGAGAGAGAGAGAGAGAGAACAAAAAATCTGTTTGGAGAGTCAGAGTGAGCAGAAGTAAACAACAAACAAATGAATTGCCATCGTTTTTTCATCCCTAGGCTCCTCCTGTCATGCCACTCAGACATGGATCCCACTAGGAAAGAATGGAAACAAACATCTCTCTCTCTCTCTCTCTCTCTCTCTCTGTCTGTCTGTCTCTCTCTCTCTCTCTCTCTCTCTCTCTCTCTCTCTCTCTCTCCCTCTCTCTTCTCTCTCTCTCTGTTCTCCCAAAACATGGAAGCTAAAAAAAAATAGTATGTTTGTCAGTTTCTCTCATCTAAAGACCTGACGCCAGCATCTTTTCCTAAATCCCAGGGGAAGAAAAAGACGTGTAAAGAATGACAGCAAAAAGTGGCCAATTCACCTACTGGCTATCTGTCTGTCTGTAGGGGTTGACAGGTTACTGACGTTTGACCGACACAACTGTTACCACGTTGGTCCCGTCCCTCGTCAGCGAAGACATATTTTACACACACACACACGCACGCACGCATCCACACACACAACACGCACGCACGCACACAAACAAACACACACACAACACACACACACACACACACACACACACACACCACAGAGAGAGAGAGAGAGAGAGAGAGAGAGAGAGAGAGAGAGAGAGAGAGAGAGCAGACAGACAGACAGACAGAAGTCTGAGGAGGCGATGGAAGCAGAGTTGAGTATAGGATGGTTGAGTTCAGTGGGGGGGGGGGTGGATATGGGTGGGTTCGGAGCGGAAGGGGTGGGGGATGGGGGTCAAATTTTGGCGTTCATACATAACTGGTGCTTGACACGGGGATGGTAAAAGGAAGTTTTTAAAAATCCTTTTACCATCCTATTTTTAACAGATGTTGCTCCCCAAGGGGTTGAGCACTTTAAGAATTTTATAAGGCATTTTAGTGGTATTCTTGATATATATATATATATAAAAATATATATATATTTATTTCCAAACATCATTAAAAAATGAAATAAAACAAATACAAAATGATAAAAAAATATTCGTGAAGGCTGACAAAACCAGTAATTACTACAAAATGGAACCAAACGAGTACTCACAACTTCTTGATAAAAACATTCAGAAAAACTACAAAAAAGCTGATAAAACCATACACAACAACATCCGGAAAAAAAAGAAAAAGAACTCGTACACCACATGGATCTAGGTGACAGGGTGGAAACAACTGCAATAAAAGAAGCCTTCATAACCCTTAAAGACCATAAACCCAATTTCCACAACAACCCAACATGTAGACTAATAAACCCATCTAAATCTGAACTGGGCAAAATAAGTAAGAAAATCTTAGAAAAAGCCATAAAAAAACATAAAATCAAACACTGAATACAACCTCTGGAAGAACACATATGAAGTTATCCAATGGTTCAAAAACCTTAACAAACAGAAGAACACAGTATTCATCACATTCGACATAGTAGACTTCTACCCATCCATAGACGAAGAGCTACTCACTAAAGCTCTGAAATTTGCTAATAAACACACAGACATAACAGGGTCAGAAATGGAAATCATTTTTCACACACCAAGAAAACTTTACTTTACAGCAGAAATGATACATGGATCAAGAAAACGAAAAAAAACTCAACATTTGATGTGACCATGGGATCGTATGACGGTGCCGAAACATGTGAACTAGTCGGACTGTTTATACTATCCAACATCCAAAAGCAACTCGGAAAACAAGTCGGACTGTACAGAGACGACGGCCTCGCCGCCGCGCTAAACAACAATCCAAGAACCATTGAAAAAACAAAAAAAAAGAACTATGCAAAATTTTCCAAAACCATAACTTAAAAATCACCATCGAAGCAAACAAAAAAGTAGTGAACTACTTAGACATAACACTTGACCTCAACAACCACATATATAAACCATACAAGAAACCTAATGACACACCCATTTATGTAAAACATCAATAGCAACCACCCACCATCTATACTAAAAAAAACCATACCCAATGGCATAAACAAGAGATTATCTAATCTGTCACATAATGAAAGAGTATTCAACAATGCAGCAGCAGAATACCAAGAGGCATTGCAAAAAAAGTGGTTACAGCTACAAACTACAATACAACCCAGATAACAACATGAACAAAAAAACAAAAAAAGCAGGAAAAGGAAAATCACATGGTACAACCCTCCATATGATGGACGAGTAAAAACAAACGTAGGAAAGAATTTTCAAAAATTTTGACAGCATCCTTCCCAAAAGAACACAAATTGTCCAAAATATTCAACAAGAACACCATCAAACTATCATATTCATGCATGCCTAACCTTAAAAATATAATTGATTCATCCAACAAAATGAAAAGCAACACAGCAAAGAAGGGTGAAGAAAGGAAATCCTGCAATTGTGCTAAAAAAGAACAGTGTCCCTTAAGCAACAAATGCCTCTATAACAACATTGTATACCAAGCCACTGTGACATCAGAAAATGAAAAAAAAAGAAAAATACATAGGGATCACTGAAAATCACTTCAAAACCAGATACGCAAACCATAAACAGTCATTCAACAAAGAAAAATATACAAAAACCAAACAGAACTGAGCAAAATATATTTGGAGACTTCAAAGACAAAAAAAATAAACTATAACATGTTATCCTGGAAAATCATAAAAAGGGCATCACCATACAACAACATTTCAAAAAGATGCAACCTATGTTCAACAGAAAAAATGGTTAATACTATGCAAACCATACTTAGCAACCCTAAATACTAAAGTAGAAATAGTAAACAACTGCAGGCACAAATGGAAATCGTTGTCAGCAAACGCACCCTGAACTGTAAACAACCCCAAAAAAAAACCGAACAATACGTGCAGCCAACCCGCACGTGCAAACAGTGACATCAGGCATATAACACCGGCAGTAGGCGCGCCCAAAACCATCCTGACGAGAGCGCTGGCTCTCGAAACAGATCTGTTGGTTTTAAAACTTCTTTTATCATCCCTTTTTTTAACAGATGTTGCTCCCCAAGGGGGTGAGCACTTTAAGATTTTTATTAGGCGTTTTAGACAGTATTTTTGATAATAGCTCCTTATGTTGAGCACTGTGGCCTGGTGAATTTCAAAATGGAGGAAATTAATTTTAGACAATCGACAAAAAATATACCATTTTCCAACCCGCAGTTCTACTTAAAAAAGATAATAGAACAAACTGAAAAATTCGTACGAAACATGAGATGGAAAGCATTTTTTTCTTCCTGAATCCGAATGCAAAAAAAAAAGAGGACAAAAAAACATATGACTTCAAATCATGGCGATCTCCACCAGCCATAGATGAAATGAAATCTTTTGAGGATAAAATGAAAAGAATGATAGCCAACATAGAATTCAAAAAATCAAACAACGATTTCCAAACATCATTAAAAAATGAAATAAAAACAAATACAAAATGATAAAAAAATATTCGTGAAGGCTGACAAAACCAGTAATTACTACAAAATGGAACCAAACGAGTACTCACAACTTCTTGATAAAAACATTCAGAAAAAACTACAAAAAAGCTGATAAAACCATACACAACAACATCCGAAAAAAAAAAGAAAAAAGAACTCGTACACCACATGGATCTAGGTGACAGGGTGGAAACAACTGCAATAAAAGAAGCCTTCATAACCCTTAAAGACCATAAACCCAATTTCCACAAACAACCCAACATGTAGACTAATAAACCCATCTAAATCTGAACTGGGCAAAATAAGTAAGAAAATCTTAGAAAAAGCCACAAAAACATAAAATCAAACACTGAATACAACCTCTGGAAGAACACATATGAAGTTATCCAATGGTTCAAAAACCTTAACAAACAGAAGAACACAGTATTCATCACATTCGACATAGTAGACTTCTACCCATCCATAGACGAAGAGCTACTCACTAAAGCTCTGAAATTTGCTAATAAACACACAGACATAACAGGGTCAGAAATGGAAATCATTTTTCACACCAAGAAAAACTTTACTTACAGCAGCAGAATGATACATGGATCAAGAAAACAAATAAAAACTCAACATTTTGATGTGACCATGGGATCGTATGACGGTGCCGAAACATGTGAACTAGTCGGACTGTTTATACTATCCAACATCCAAAAGCAACTCGGAAAACAAGTCGGACTGTACAGAGACGACGGCCTCGCCGCGCTAAACAACAATCCAAGAACCATTAAGAACTATGCAAAATTTTCCAAAACCATAACTTAAAAATCACCATCGAAGCAAACAAAAAGGTAGTGAACTACTTAGACATAACACTTGACCTCAAACAACCACATATATAAACATACAAGAAACCTAATGACACACCCATTTATGTAAAACATCAATAGCAACCACCCACCATCTATACTAAAAAACCATACCCAATGGCATAAACAAGAGATTATCTAATCTGTCACATAATGAAAGAGTATTTCAACAATGCAGCAGCAGAATACCAAGAGGCATTGCAAAAAAGTGGTTACAGCTACAAACTACAATACAACCCAGATAACAACATGAACAAAAAAAAAAAAAGCAGGAAAAAGGAAAATCACATGGTACAACCCTCCATATGATGGACGAGAGTAAAAACAAACGTAGGAAAAGAATTTTTCAAAATTTTGACAGCATCCTTCCCAAAAGAACACAAATTGTCCAAAATATTCAACAAGAACACCATCAAACTATCATATTCATGCATGCCTAACCTTAAAAAATATATAATTGATTCATCCAACAAAATGAAGCAACACAGCAAAGAAGGGTGAAGAAGAAAGGAATCCTGCAATTGTGCTAAAAAAGAACAGTGTCCCTTAAGCAACAAATGCCTCTATAAAAACATTGTATACCAAGCCACTGTGACATCAGAAAATGAAAAAGAAACATACATAGGGATCACTGAAAATCACTTCAAAACCAGATACGCAAAACCATAAACAGTCATTCAACAAAGAAAAAATACAAAAACCAAACAGAACTGAGCAAATATATTTGGAGACTCAAAGACAAAAAAATAAACTATAACATATCCTGGAAAATCATAAAAAGGGCATCACCATACAACAACATTTCAAAAAGATGCAACCTATGTTCAACAGAAAAATGGTTAATACTATGCAAACCATACTTAGCAACCCTAAACACTAAAGTAGAAAATAGTAAACAACTGCAGGCACAAATGGAAATCGTTGTCAGCAAACGCACCCTGAACTGTAAACAACCCCCAAAAAACCGAACAATACGTGCAGCCAACCCGCACGTGCAAACAGTGACATCAGGCCATATAACACCGGCAGTAGGCCCCCAAACCATCCTGACGAGAGCGCTGGCTCGAAACAGATCTGTTGGTTTTAAAACTTCTTTTATCATCCTTTTTTAACAGATGTTGCTCCCCAGGGGTTGAGCACTTTCAGATTTTTATTAGGCGTTTTAGCAAATATTTTTGATAATAGCTCCTTATGTTGAGCACTGTGGCCTGGTGAATTTCAAAATGGAGGAAATTAATTTTAGACAATCGACAAAAAATATACCATTTTCCAACCCGCAGTTTCTACTTAAAAAGATTAATAGAACAAACTGAAAAATTCGTACGAAACATGAGATGGAAAGCATTTTTCTTCCTGAATCCGAATGCAAAAAAAAAGAGGACAAAAACACATATGACTTCAAATCATGGCGATCTCCACCAGCCATAGATGAAATGAAATCTTTTGAGGATAAAATGAAAAGAATGATAGCCAACATAGAATTCAAAAAATCAAAAACAACGATTTCCAAACATCATTAAAAAATGAAATAAAACAAATACAAAATGATAAAAAAATATTCGTGAAGGCTGACAAAACCAGTAATTACTACAAAATGGAACCAAACGAGTACTCACAACTTCTTGATAAAAACATTCAGAAAAACTACAAAAAAGCTGATAAAACCATACACAACAACATCCGAAAAAAAAAGAAAAAGAACTCGTACACCACATGGATCTAGGTGACAGGGTGGAAACAACTGCAATAAAAAGAGCCTTCATAACCCTTAAAGACCATAAACCAATTTCCACAACAACCCAACATGTAGACTAATAAACCCATCTAAATCTGAACTGGGCAAAATAAGTAAGAAAATCTTAGAAAAAGCCACAAAAAACATAAAATCAAACACTGAATACAACCTCTGGAAGAACACATATGAAGTTATCCAATGGTTCAAAAACCTTAACAAACAGAAGAACACAGTATTCATCACATTCGACATAGTAGACTTCTACCCATCCATAGACGAAGAGAGCTACTCACTAAAGCTCTGAAATTTGCTAATAAACACACAGACATAACAGGGTCAGAAATGGAAATCATTTTCACACCAAGAAAACTTTACTTTACAGCAGAAATGATACATGGATCAAGAAAAAAAATAATAAAAACTCAACATTTGATGTGACCATGGGATCGTATGACGGTGCCGAAACATGTGAACTAGTCGGACTGTTTATACTATCCAACATCCAAAAGCAACTCGGAAAACAAGTCGGACTGTACAGAGACGACGGCCTCGCCGCGCGCTAAACAACAATCCAAGAACCATTGAAAACAAGAAAAAAAGAACTATGCAAAAATTTTCCAAAACCATAACTTAAAAATCACCATCGAAGCAAACAAAAAAGTAGTGAACTACTTAGACATAACACTTGACCTCAACAACCACATATATAAACCATACAAGAAACCTAATGACACACCCATTTATGTAAACATCAATAGCAACCCCCACCATCTATACTAAAAACCATACCCAATGGCATAAACAAGAGATTATCTAATCTGTCACATAATGAAAGAGTATTCAACAATGCAGCAGCAGAATACCAAGAGGCATTGCAAAAAAGTGGTTACAGCTACAAACTACAATACAACCCAGATAACAACATGAACAAAAACAAAAAAAGCAGGAAAAGGAAAATCACATGGTACAACCCCCCATATGATGGACGAGTAAAAACAAACGTAGGAAAAGAATTTTTCAAAATTTTGACAGCATCCTTCCCAAAAGAACACAAATTGTCCAAAATATTCAACAAGAACACCATTAAACTATCATATTCATGCATGCCTAACCTTAAAAACATAATTGATTCATCCAACAAAATGAAAAGCAACACAGCAAAGAAAGAAGGGTGAAGAAAGGAAATCCTGCAATTGTGCTAAAAAAGAACAGTGTCCCTTAAGCAACAAATGCCTCTATAACAACATTGTATACCAAGCCACTGTGACATCAGAAAATGAAAAAGAAACATACATAGGGATCACTGAAAATCACTTCAAAACCAGATACGCAAACCATAAACAGTCATTCAACAAAGAAAAATACAAAAAACCAAACAGAACTGAGCAAATATATTTGGACACTCAAAGACAAAAAAATAAACTATAAATGTTATCCTGGAAAATCATAAAAAAGGGCATCACCATACAACAACATTCAAAAAGATGCAACCTATGTTCAACAGAAAAATGGTTAATACTATGCAAACCATACTTAGCAACCCTAAACACTAAAGTAGAAATAGTAAACAACTGCAGGCACAAATGGAAATCGTTGTCAGCAAACGCACCCTGAACTGTAAACAACCCCCCAAAAAACCGAACAATACGTGCAGCCAACCCGCACGTGCAAACAGTGACATCAGGCCATATAACACGGCAGTAGGCGCCCCAAAACCATCCTGACGAGAGCGCTGGCTCGAAACAGATCTGTTGGGTTTTAAAACTTCCTTTTATCATCCTTTTTTAACAGATGTTGCTCCCCAAGGGGTTGAGCACTTTCAGATTTTTACTAGGCGTTTTAGAAATATTTTTTGATATATATATATATATATATATATATATATATGTGTGTGTGTGTGTGTGTGTGTGTGTGTGTGTGTGTGTGTGTGACTCTCTCTCTATTTGTTTTTGTGTGCATGTACCTATCAGACTATAAATATATATATATATAAAGTAAGGCTGCACCAAAACGTGATGCATGGTCAGCTCTGGTAGATAGTCTCATATCGATCTGAGATCGTGCACATAAGACTCTCTCTCTCTCTCTCTCTCTCTCTCTCTCTCTCTCTCTCTCTGTGTCTCTGTCTCTGTCTCTCTCTCCTTCTCTCTCTTATTCTGTATGTGTGTGTGTGTGTGTGTGTGTGTGTGTGTGTGTGTGTGTGCGCGCGCGCGCGCGCGTGCGTGCGTGTGTGCATGGGTGTTTGTGAGTGCAAGGTGAGATAGGGGGAGGGAGGGGGGGTGGATGAGAGGGAGAGAGAGAAGGAAAGGAAGGGGGGTGGGGGTGGGGGGATTCAGTACGAGGACGTGAGATTTCTCCACGCTGTCCATGGAAGGAAATTGAGAAAAAAAAAAACCCTGCACTGAAGATTAGAATGTCTCAGTATCAAATGCGTTGGAAGTCGACATTCTGGAGGGAAGGGAGACTGAGAAGAGATGGTCAGAGGATGGGGTTTGGGGAGGAAAGGAGGGGAGGGAATGGTTTAAGAGGGCGCAGGGGAATTTGAGGCGCAGAGAAGGAACGGCGAGTGTACATTGTTGAGTCTCCTGAAAGTCCTGGAAGAGTCAACAACGCCTTTGTTCCACAGGGGATGGCATCAAAGGTCCGAGTACACGGTTACCCACGAGGCCCCACACGCAATGTTTTCTCTATTACACTTAAAGCTGCTCCAGGTTTTCGACAGAAGATCACGCAATACGAAAAACATATTCATCACACTATCCATCCCTAGACCCTCACAGTGCTGATTCGTAGGCAGATGCAATGACCTTTCATTTTCCTGCCGTCTGTTCGAGTTTTCATTCCCAAACCATTGTGCTGTACCATGGGCGTAGAAACATGAGGAGTCCACAAGCCATGCATACTTCTGCTATTCTTGCTGACATGTGGCACTGAACTGATTTACTAACCCTAAGTTGCAGGTTCAAATCGTCATTTTCACATTCAATTTTGGTTTCACAGAGCCAAGGCGATTTTCATCTATTCAAACTGCGTTGTTACTACTTGACCTTTGGGGTAACCACGAACTCTGACCAAAGACGGCTACACCAAGTGACAGGTGTTCCGCCATAGGGCAGTGCAGCAACCATGGGCTATCTCCCACATGAGTTCTGGTTCGTTTTTTCTGAACGCTACATAAGTCACAATGCTTGTGCAACATTGTGTCAGAACGATAGAATACAAAACTTGTTCACTGCTGCTACAGATTTTTTTTCACTCACATCGTATTATGATGCTGCAAAGGGTGTATGTATTTTACAAACTTGAAATAACACATTGTTACACTTTATTCCATACTTGTTCATGCACATCTTAATAAAGACTCATACGCAAGGAACATTATTCATTACATAATATTATGAGTTATTATAGCAGCAAGGATGAATTCATTTCAAAATTAACAGCATGTAGCAACAGTAAAGAATAAATCTTAAATAAATGTTAGCGAACCGCCCAGAGAAACGTGGACAAACGAGTCACAAGACAAAACACAACGCGTTTCGACCTCTTAGGTCTTCTTCTTACACGAAGAAAATAACGAAAATTCACTTAGCTTTGATCGCTTAAGAGTTCAGTGCAAGGAAGGCGTTGAATTAAAGAATAGTGTTTCAGTCTTTTTTTTTTCCACAGAACTTGTCTGGAAGAAGTGTACATTTGACTAGGCACCTGCTGTAGAATGCTGGATGATGGAGTTGACTGTCAACCCGTTGAATAAAAGAAACTCTCCAAAGCAGCATGCCAAAATCACAAGATATGTGTAAAGGCATGGTGTGGGTACGTGTTGACACGTATGGACTGATGGGAAGAATTTCAGAGGAGGTTTATTTTGATTTGATCTCAGTCTACAGTCAATAGGTAGCTGCATTCGTTTGTCAGTTTTTGTTGTTGTCGAGTCGTTAGTAAACTGGCCTGTGGAAAGATCTGTTTCATTAGGATTTTATCATCTCTGCAATATATAGTTACATCTAATGAAGAAAATAATTCTCTCTGAAAGAGCATACAAGAACAAAATGTTGGTAAAGAAAAAGCTCCTAGAAGTCAGGGGAATGGAAGGGAACGGGAGACTTCGGGGTCAACTTCCGGTCAGCGTAGACGTGGTTCTCTGAGTGGCGTGTGTGATTGTTAAATTTCACCAGTTTGGGGGAGATTCTAAATTGTTTATACATAAAACAGGTATTGTATTAGTTCCTATCCTTTTTTTTTATTGAGAAAATGGCGTGGAATTAGATGATTTGACTGCAGGTTGGATGGAAACGTGATAAAAGTGAATTGTGTACCAAGACGGAAATTGCTACCGCAATATTGCCACCCTGCTTTTGATTTCATTAATTCATGTGATGTTCAGACGTGGGGGAAGTTCTTTCTTTTCTTGAAGTTCAACAAGTAAATGTTGCACTTGTAGAGTTGTAGTCGACTTCCAATGGGTGAAATATTACTTTAGATATGTTGACTGCAGTTTGGATGGAAAAGTGACTGACACTAGTAACAGTGAACTGTGTACCAAGACCACCCTGCTTTCGTTTTCACTCATCTATGTGATGTTCAGACGTGGGGGAAGTTCTTTCTTTCTTGAAGTTCAACGTGTAAATGGTGCACTTGTAGAGTTGAAGTCGATCGCCAGTGGGTGGAATACTACTTTAGTCTCACTGAAGCCACCTCGAAAAGAAAGAAGGAAAAAAATCTTTCCCAAAGAATCGTGCTTAACAGTTGAGTTGTTAACTCAAACACTAATCATGTTCAACCGAAACATTACCCTACTGGTCCTTGTGACTATACTGTTCCAGTTTCATACATTCCTCTTAGACAACAAACCTGTTCAAAAAAACAGATGTAAATCAGATTGACTTCTATGTAAAACAAGTGTGTGCAGAATACACGGGACAAAGTACTCCTTTTTTTCGAGCAATATCTGCCACCAACCAACGCGGTACCCAAAACTTCCCACAGTCAGAAGCAAACGCTACTCTACCTCGCTGCCCTTACTACTTGCCCAGAGCTATGCACCCGAACCGAATCCAGGCCCAAACCAAAGTAGTGCTCATGGTGCCAACGAAACCGCTTCAGCTAGTGTGCATTATTATTGTGGTGACTGCTCCATGACTGTGGGACGGGATGACAGGGGGGTTTTGAGTGTGAAACATGTGGCCTATGGCTCCACGCCCACTGTCAAGGCGTAGGAGCTGAAACTTATGAGGGGCTGAACAATTTACAAGTCCACTGGCTTTGCTCTAACGGCAGCAACCCAGACAGTGTGACAGTGTTTGACTTACACGGTGTGGACTCTGAGACATGGACAACTCCTCCTGGTCCTCAGCTGAAACATCCTGAAAACACACCTATAAAAGGCACTTTCCAGCCTGAACATATACAGGTACTCCCACTAGAGCTAGCCAGCAAGACAAACGACCGAAAAGACCCTTGCGCATTGTCAACATACATTTCAGATCTGTCACTGGCAAGAAAGCAGAACTCGATTATCTTTTAGATAGTGTAAGACCAGACATACTGTTTGGTACAAAAACCCACCTAGACTCCGAAATTTGTGAGATCATTGACACATGTCTGGTCAATAACAGAGGCACAATGGGCGACGGCCTTTGATTTTCGCCGTCACCCACACGGCTTCATCGACAAAAGACATGGCTACAGAGTCTACCGAAAGGATCGTGTACATGGAGTGTACAGGAGAGGAGGGGGGGGGGGGGGGGGGGGGGAGGTCGGGGGGTCTCGGGGGAGTCTTGATTCTTGTGAAAGAAACCCCGCATAGAATGGTTGCCAAGGAACTTGAGACCAACTGTGAAGCCGTGTGGGTGATGGCGAAAAAAAATCAAAGGCCGCCGCTCGTTGTACCTCTGTTCGTACTATCGACCGGACAACCAGGACAACACAAGCTGACGAAATGAAAGCAACATGGCAACTTACAGAGCAGGTAGGTGTTGCAATGACTGCAAGAAATATTGAATTATAAACAAAGCTTGCTCGTATGTCTCAGATTGTAGAAGTAGGGGGGTGGTAAGCCTTCATATTTGCAGTGGTAGATGATTCTGCCTAACTGACAGTATGTGCTTGAGTGGGTGAATGGGGAATAAATAAATGCTTCTCAAAATGAACCTTCAGCAAGCTTATAGTCTCCAAAGAGGGAGAACATCTCCAATGGGAGAGAAAGCTCACTAACATATAACTCCTTACCGGTATTTCGAAACCTGATTGTTTCTCCTCAGTGACCGCGGAAAGTGGTAATTTGACTCCTCTGCCTTTTCGTTTTAAGAAGAATGCTATACCAAAAAAGGCTGGTGTGCAATACCATAGTATGTTTGTTGAGTTTTCAAAAAACTAACTAAAGGTGCCACCTAAGAAGCAAAAGAAAATCATGAAAGAGCAAAACAAGCTACATTTTCTTGTGAAAAGTAGAAAATATAAAAAGATAACCTCTTAAGACACAAGTGCTGAGGGCCAGTTCTTGGAATGAATCCGCAAGGGACTAAATTACAATGAAACAATAAATTCCAAGGATAAGTACCGAGCACCGTTCCAGCAACTTACAGAGCAGCTAGGTGTTGCAATGACTGCAAGAAATATTGAATTATAAACAAAGCTTGCTCTTATGTCTCAGATTGTAATAAAGTAGGGGGGTGGTAAGCCTTCATATCTGCAGTGGTAGATGATTCTGCCTAACTGACAAGTCAAATTACCACTTTCCGCGGTCACTGAGGAGAAACAATCAGTTTCGAAATACCGGTATCTGACCAGGAGTTATATGTTAGTGAGCTTTCTCCCCATTGGAGATGGTCTCCCTCTTTGGAGACTATAAGCTTGCTGAAGGTTCATTTTGAGAAGCATTTTATTTATTCCCCATCACCCACTCAAGCACATACTGTCAGTTAGGCAGAATCATCTACCACTGCAGATATGAAGGCTTACCACCCCCCTACACACACACACACACACACACACGCAGACAAGCCCATACACGCTCACACACAGATTTTATGAATTCTTTCGTTTGGCCCCTGTTGTTAGCAATACGACCAGTCTCTCTTGGAAATATTGCGTCAGTCTTGCGGAGCAGATTGGTGAAAGGATAAAAAGAAGCCAAACACCTGCAGTGCAGTCTCCCAGAGTGGGTATACATTTGGCTTTGTCCCACACTTTCCTTTCCGCCATCTGCTTAAGCACAAACCTAAAAGTTCATCAGTGAAAAGGGGAAGAGACGAAGCTGTAAGTAGGATTCTTGACGCCAAAGTCGCATCAATGTCCACAGTTTTTAATTGAATGTTTTTTTCTCTCCAGAGTGTATCAGAAGCATCTCAGGTTTTTTGTATTTAAAAAAATCAATGGAATCATCACTTCTTACGTAGAAAAAAAGTGTGTTGTAATACATGCACCCTTACCACGGTTAACCAGATTTGTAGTAAATACCCTTTGGATAGATTAAGTCTGTAGCCATTTTAATCTAACAGCTTTTCTTTGGTTAAATGTTTGTGAAGCCAGCTTTCCAACAAACGACATAACTACATTTTTGTGACACTCCCAAACAACATTGATTGTTATGGCTTTGAGTCAAAAACCCAGGGAGCAGTTTCGATCCCTCACGCACACGGCAAACTGGTCGTAATGCTTTGGGCATGTAACACACTGACTACACCGCGATCATCCAGTGACTAGATAGTGAAAGATGGTAAAGGTATGATTGAGAACCTGATGTCCATTCTATGGTGTCATTGGGCGGTCAGTCATAAAGCCTATAAAGATGTTTTTTTTTTTTAAATTTCACTTATAGTAAACATAAACAAGTAGGGTAACTCTTGCTCCCATAAGAAACCCCAACACAGAGTAACTATTATTTAAGACAAGAACAGCCTTTTTAAACTTGAATAAAGTCAGACAAATACAAAGACGAACAGTTTGTGTGATGACGGAGGGTTAGTTTGGTCTGCGCTTGTTTCCCCTACTACTATTAGATTGTTCGTCTTTGTATTTGTCCCTGTTCGCAGACAAGGGAGATAAGGCAGGAGGTAGCGGTGAAAGGCGCCGCCATTGTGACGCTGAGGATTCCTGTTATCTCCCTTCCCCAATGGCCGCTCAGGTTATGAGAATTCTTCCGTTTGTTGTGATGTTTGTTTTTCTTAGGGGGATTAGTTCAGCGGCATGGCTCATGTCTATAGCATGACCTTGCTTGATCAGTGTTAAGAAGGTCAGGAGCAAAGTTATTATGTAACTATGTGTTGCATAGCTTGGAACTGTGGTGTGTGTGTGTGTGTGTGTGTGTGTGTGTGTGAGTGTGTGTGTGTGTTGTGTGCGTTGTGTGTGTGTGTGTGTGTGTGGGTGCGTGCGTGTGCGTGCGTGCGTGCGTGTGTGTGTGTGTGTGTGTGTGTGTGTGTGTGTGTGTGTGTGTGTGTAATATTCAATAAAATGTCTATTCATGTTATGTGATCTTAGACAAAAAAGAAGAAAAAACAACCAACCAACCAACCAACCAAACAAAGAAACAAACAAGCAAACAAACAACAACAAAAACAAAAAAAAGAAAAACCGCAGCAACAATTACAAATAACCCATGTAACATCTAGCGCAAATATACAGCATCTGCATCTCATTACAGGTAAGTAAAAGTCGGACTTTGAGTTAATGATAATCCAGTGTCACATATTAGTTAGAAATTATTTAAATTTTCATCCAGGGAAGATTCAGATAAAAAAAAAGTGCAACTGTTTAATTTTAGAAGTATATGCATATTTGATATTTTCCCATCACAAATGCATTTTATGTCGTTAGTAAATTTCGTTTTTAAAGCCTTTAGTTTGTCTGTAACATCAAAGAGGTGATTGACCTAACATGATGTAAGCCATTTCCAGTTCTTAGGATAGTAACACACCGTGCTGGTTGATTTTTTTTTGTTTTTTGCGTTGGACAGAAAGTACCCAGAATCCTCTAGCTTCTTTCTGAAGCGCTTTCAGCCCGCATTCTGTAATAACCTCTATCCCTCTAGAGGACACAGAGGAATGTTCAAACTACATGCATTGTCAGCACGTTTCACTCCACTTTTTGCCAGTCTATCAACTGTTTCGTTACGAAGGATTCAACAATGTGATGGAATCCCCCAGATCGTAACACTACTTACCTGTCAAAAGTAGGAGATGTATTAAGTGTTTAATTTCAACAATAAGATGTTGTTTAACTGTAGAGTCTGATTTGCATAGAGCATGCAGAACTGACTTTGAATCAACACAGACAATAATTTGAAATATATGTTTAGGGAAATCAGGTCGATAATATACAGACCTCAACATAAGTTAAGGACCACACCGCAGAATGCCTTAGGTGCTTTCAAAATCAAATATCAAATAAAGGTTAGTAATTGCCAAGGTTTCTGAACGCGACAGTCGTCAGGCCTTCTCAATAAATACTGCCAAGCATAAGAGAGGCAGCGAGTTCTTCCATGAGTATGGATCTGTATTTTCCGACATAAAACGATCTTCCCACTTTTAAAGAAGGAATAGTGAAAACTATCCCAGCTCCTGGTTGATCCATCCGTGTAAACTTTCAGGTGATCAGGGTAATGATTGTTTATATGATCTTTTACTGACGCACCAAGAATGATACCATTGTCTTTTCTTTTTTCGTCGTAGGGAAGAATGATTGATATCAAAATTTGCTACTTGAAGTTTCGCGGTGGGTAGGGGAGAAACGTAGTTTCTGACTTAACCATTTTCTTGAAATCCATTTCTGATCGTTGGAATAACTCAGAAGTGTAGGTTCCAATCGTAGCAAGAGAAGCTATATATGTTTGCCCGTTTCGGAAAATCTGTATCAGATCTTAAAGTTAACTGTATTTTTAACATTATGGTTGCTTACTGAGCTATGTAGAACATATCTTGCAAGAGCGAGTTGTCCATACTCATACAAAGGTAGAACTCCCACTTCCCTCTATGTACCCATAGTTGATGCGTGACAGGGTACACCCAGGTGTGTGTGGGGGGGGGGGGGGGGGGGGGCACACGCTTCCTTGTGTGTGTGTGTGTGTGTGTGTGTGTGTGTGTGTTTTGGGTTAGTGGTCTGATGTACACATAGAGCAACAAATTTGTTACATAACTGTCCGACTCTCGCGAGAGAGAGAGAGAGAGAGAGAGAGAGAGAGAGAGAGAGAGAGAGAGAGAGAGAGGAGAGAGAGGGGGGGGGGGGGGGAGAGGGAGAGAGAGAGAGAGAGAGATTTGATTTTCAGTACAGTTAAGATGTATTCTGTTTTATTATCATGATTTCTGATTTTATTTTTTTTTACTTATAAATGTCAGATGTTTCCCTGTTAAGTTTCCTTTATGGTTTTTATGTCATTCGTAATTCAGTTGTTATTTATTTTATTTTCCTTTCTCATTAATTTATCATTTTTTTGTGTTCGCGCGCTCGCTTGTGTATGTGTGTGCGTGCATGCGTGTGTGCGTGTGTGCGTGCGTGCGTGCGTGTGTGTGTGTGTGTGTGTATGTGTGTGTGTGTGTGTGTGTGTGTGTGTGTGTGTGTGTGTGTGTGTGTGTGTGATTCTTTTACTCATTGCAGATGTGGAAACTATGGTGGCTATGATGGTGTTTTTTGGTTTCTGTTTGGAATTGTTTCTGTCAATTACGATCCGGTACTTGATTGTCTTGTGTAAAGTTTCTCCAACACTTTCAGGTCCTTTCATGAAAGCTCTTCCACATATTAATGATTGGACAGAGAGACTTTATCGCGCTCCGACCCCCTCTTACCTTTCCCCTGGACATTTCCTCGCTTGCCCCTGAATACCTACGAGCTTATGCGTATGCACGCTCATTAGACGTGAAAGATCGATAGAAAAACTAGCCTGGGTTGTGGTTTTGCTTTAAACAGTCTGCTCAAGCTGATTGATTGTTCGTTGTGTCCAGTACTACATTGCACACACACATTCTCTCTGTCTCTGTCTCTCTCTCTCTCTCTCTCTCTCTCTCTCTCTCTCTCTCTCTCCTCTCTCTGTGTGGTGTGTGTGTGTGTGTGTGTGTGGTGTGTGTGTGTGTGTGTACAGGTTAATTGTAAGCAGTCGATCGTGAAAAAGGAAGATGCAAAAGATTTTGATATTCTTAATGAAGTGAGCATTCTTCCTCCTGTTGTGTGTTGTTGTTGTTGTTGTTGTCTTCTTCTTCTTCTTCTTCATGTCTGGCGTATCATTCACACTAGCTGCCAACTTCATCATGATGACTTACCTCCTTTCACAGTGATGTATTCTCTTGTCCTGTACCGTATTGCCCAACTCAGTGGAGCATTGTCAGGTTAAAATATCACCGTGTGCTATCTGTAGAGCCTTCGTCTTCTTCTTGTTTTTTAATTTAGATTAGAGAGAAAGAGAGAGAGAGAGAGAGAAGAGAGAGAGAGAGAAAAGTAGATTAGTTAGAGAGAGACAGAGAGAGAGAGGGGGAGAGTTAGGGAGAAGACAGAGAGGGAGAGAGGAGAGAGGAGAGAGGAACGAACGAACGAACGCACGAACGAATGGATGAATGAATGAATGAATGAATGGTATATTGAATAAGCTTACACAGCCCATTCTCATGGAGAACTGGGGAGTTTTTTTTCACAATGTAACTGTCAAAGAACGAATCCAAAGGATACATGTCAGAAAAAAAGCTCCCCAATGAGGAAACCACATCATGGAAGAAATGCTGTACACACCGGTAGGACTGTCGATGACTCTGGCAACAGGTTCATCCATAGTCGCGATTTCGGTCTGAAGCAGCTGTTATTGGAAGTCACTTTCACGTCGTCTCTATGACACCAGTGAAGTCTGTCCATGTTCCTTTTCCTTTCCTGTAGGTATGTCGATATTAGCACTGATTGTCACACTGCCTTAAGGATCACTCTTTCACTGCTTCAGTTGAGAAATGTCGGGATCTTCTGTACACTCAAAAATCACAATCACTCTCAATTTGCTTCCACATCTTCAGCTTTGCGTTGCCCGGTCGTCTCTTTAATTACAGGTGTTGGGTCATGCTCATGTATCACGTCAGAGAACTCAACACGGTCTTGATCGACACAAGGCTCGACTGGTTCGAAATCCAACTCAGGGGCTTCATGGTGTGCGGTTGTCACAGGCTGTTTAGTCCCAACGTCCCGTGTCGATCTCCTGTTGGATGTGACTGTGCCGTGTATCTCATGCAGGCTAGGATACAGAGAGAGGCGGGTGGCTAACACACAGAGAAATGTCACCACTGGTTGTTGTCAGTTGTGTCAACATAAAACAGGCTCGGTGCCGTCGGCAAGAAACCCAGCAGAAGGAGAAGATGAACGTTCACGTATCTTTGTCTGTTGTCTCGCTCTGTAGGCCTCAGCTCTGTGTCTGTCCCTGTGCACTTGTGATGGTTGTTTACGTTGATAGACTGCACTATGGTTGTCCGTTCATGTCGCAGGGGGCTGGTCGGAAATCGCTGTAACCGGAGAATGACGACTGTTTGTTTATCGCGGCCCTCAGTTTTAAATGAGGACAGTGCCGTTTCCTGTTGCGCAGCATTGAGTGTGCCTTCCAAAGTACTTGGGAGACCTTCAACACGCATGCTGAACGATTTACAAGTGATTTAGGCAGATATTCACCTAAGCAGCTCGAGACATGTCTAGCTGGGAGCCAGACAAAGGGAGCCACGAGAGAGAGAGAGAGAGAGAGAGAGAGAGAGAGAGAGAGAGAGAGAGAGAGAGAGAAAGAGAGAGAGAGAGATTCTCCCACTTCTCTATTCTGTTTCAATCCTCTTTTGCATCTCTCCTTTTACTTTAATCTTTGCTCTCACTTTCCTTCATATACCCCTCTGTCTCTATCATGCTCTCTTCTTCAAACCTCCCTAACAGCTTCTCCCCCCCCCCCCCCCCGCACCCGCCCCCATCACCCTTATCGTCTGTAATGCATCAAATTGAATTTTGAATAAAAATGTAACTCATGTCTCCCATGATGGCTTGTAGATATCCTTCACCTTTCTTGTGGAGCCACAAGAGAAACGTCGATGATGAAAAAGAAATGTGAAAAAAAAAAATCTGAAGGGCTCTAAATATTTTTTAATTCTATCAATCAATCAACTAATCAGTTTTCTCTCTCTCTCTCTCTCTCTCTCTCTCTCTCTCTCTCTCTCTCTCTCTCCTCTCTCTCTCTCTCCTTTCTGACTATCAATTTATCTATCATGTGTGTGTGTGTGTGTGTGTGTGTGTGTGTGTGTGCGTGCGTGCGTGCGTGCGTGCGTGCGTGCGTGTGTGTGCGTGCATGCGTGCGTGCATGTGTGTGTGTGTGTGTGTGTGCGTGCGTGCGTGCGTGCGTGCGTGTGTGTGTGTCTGCGCGCCCGCGCGTGCGTTCAGTTCAGATCAGCAGAAACGTGGATTGTGTCTGTGGCAGGTGCATCATAAACTTTGTTCAATAAAGAGTGATATTCACCTGTCAGTCCGTGCCGTGTGTGCCTGCTTTTTCTGTCCCATGGAATTTTGAACCCGTAGAATCACGAAAATGTGACATAACTAGGATCCGTTTGCATGAATTTCTTCATTACCTTCTTTCTTATGTATACATTAAGAGTATTGTAGCGTCAGCATGTACCTACGTTGATCTGGGATCCCGTCTCCACGGGCGTTGGCAGGAAGTGAACACAGAACTTCATTCTGCCGGTCCTAGGGACTGGTTATTACTGGATTATTGCAAAGGCATTTTGATGAGTACACTCAGCCTTTGACCAGTTGAAAGATCACTTTGTAATCTCGCAGAAATTCTAACAAAGTACAAAAATATCTAAGCTAAGAATTTGGTGCTGATGGATCTGGCTACTGACTGCCAGACCAACAGACAAACAGCGGAGACTATTTCGGGACTCAGAGTGTCCCAATGGAAAGCGCCAGGCAAATTTGTTCCCTCCAGACTACGATTACTCTGTATTGTACCCGCGTTCATCCAAAGCCTGTTTGCTAAACAAGATGTTGAATGACTGCTGTTGGTTACGAGCTAGTGGTTGGCTGTCTCTTGTTATGTTCTCAAACACGCATAGGTACTTCTCGTGAAATCGCTTTCACAGAACAATGACTGGACTGTGAGATTCCCTCACCCGTCAAGCCCGTCACCACTATCGCCCTCTTCTGTCGCCTCACTCTACCCTGAATACACACCAGCGCGTGTGCACGTATACTCATTAGACAAGAGAGATCGATAGGAGACTGGCCTGGGCTGCTTCCTGCTTAAAATAATTCTGTTCGAGCTGATTGATTGTTCCTTTTGCCCTGTAAAATATACTATGTACGGACAGTTTCTCTGTCTTTCTTCGTATCTAAGTCCTTGGATGGTGTTTTCTGATATAACATGTTAAGCTTTTCGTTTCTTTTACAAAGTATCCCCCAGCATACACATTCTTTTTCACTATTTTTGCCAGTTTCAAACGTTTTTTTTATTCTTCTCTTGGTACATGCTAATCGATCCTTCGACGCTTTAATAGATGTGAACATGTGCACCATTTTGTCTATAACTGTACTGAAATTCAATGTAATGTAAAAAGAAAATTCATTTATGGTCAGTAAGTCTTCAGCTCAAGCAAACTTTTCAAAGAAACGATTTTCTAGTTGTAACTGATGTACGTTATTTCACATATCACATGTACCACAATGCAAAGCGTTCGGATACAACACAATACAACATAGTATAATAAAACCACAGCATAGCACAACTCCAAACAATATGACAATGGCAAAACAACACACCCAGGGCACCTCATCCCACAACGATCCAACAAACAGCAGTGTGTCGGACTGTCGGCAGACTTCCTTTGTCCGCCGGAAGCTGGCTGTTTCCAATGCTGTCACGTGGGGCAATGGGCTGCCAGCAGCATCAGAGTGCACAGGTCAGGCCACACATCCTGACAGAGCACCAGATATCACAGCTACCCTAACTCTGTACCCAGAAGGCCATTGATGAACCATATCCTAACTCTACCCTGAAGGCCACTGATGTGCCATAGCCGTAACTCTATCCAGAAGGCCACTGATGTGCCTTACCGTAACTTTACCCAGAAGGCCATTGGGGTGCTATACCGTATCTTTGTACCCAGAAGGCCATTGATGTGCCATACCGTAACTCTCTACCCAGAAGGCCATTGATGTGCCATACCGTAACTCTCTACCCAGAAGGCCATTGATGTGCCATACCGTAACTCTCTACCCAGAAGGCCATTGATGTGCCATACCGTAACTCTACCCAGAAGGCCATTGATGTGCATACCGTAACTGTCTACCAAGAAGGCATTGATGTGCCATACCGTAACTCTCTACCCAGAAGGCCATTGATGTGCCATACCGTAACTGTCTACCCAGAAGGCCATGATGTGCCATACCGTAACTCTACCCAGAAGGCCATTGATGTGCCATACCCTAACTCTCTACCCAGAAGGCCATTGATGTGCCACACCGTAACTCTCTACCCAGAAGGCCATTGATGTGCCATACCGTAATTCTCTACCAGAAGGCCATTGATGTGCCATACCGTAACTCTACCCAGAAGGCCATAAATGTGCCATACCGTAACTCTGCCCAGAAGGCGATTGACGTGCCATACCGTAGCTGTGTCATACCATAACTTTGTATCCAAAGGGCCATTGATGTGCCATACCGTAACACTACTCAAAGGGCCACTGGTGTCCCATACCGTAACTCTACCCAAAGGGTCACTGATGTGCCATACCGTAACTCTACACAAAGGGTCATTGGTGTCCCATACCGTATTCTTCTACCCAAAGGGCCACTGATGTGCCATGCCGTAACTCTACCCAAATTGCCATTGGTGTGCCATGCCGTAACTCTACTGAAAGGGCCATTGGTGTGCCATGCCGTAACTCTGCCCAAAGGGCCATTGGTGTGCCATGCCGTAACTCTACCCAAAGGGCCATTGGTGTGCCATGCCGTAACTCTACCCAAAGGGCCATTGGTGTGCCATGCTGTAACTCTACCCAAATTGCCATTGGTGTGCCATGCCGTAACTCTACCCAAAGGGCCATTGGTGTGCCATGCCGTAACTCTACCCAAATTGCCATTGGTGTGCCATGCCGTAACTCTACCCAAAGGGCCATTGGTGTGCCATGCCGTAACTCTACCCAAAGGGCCATTGGTGTGCCATGCCGTAACTCTACCCAAAGGGCCATTGGTGTGCCATGCCGTAACTCTACCCAAAGGGCCATTGATGTGCCATGCCGTAA
>JADBJO010013275.1:8081-25581 GCA_016801955.1 Conus betulinus
ATTAACTCTGATTTTAGGTGTTCGCCTGTAGATTACGATTTGGCCAACCCATTATTTCAGTAAGTGATGAAGTTAATAGTTATAACTATATTCGAACACTGGAATTCTTTGTTTGCCTTATATCGATTTAATAATGTCATTCTACACAAACTGATTGACCTTGACGCTCCCAGTGTGACAGCCCAGGAAGCAATGGTATCAAGACATCAGGGTTCCAGCACACCATGGCACTATGCAAACTGATGGCAGCGAGACTGACTTCAACAGACAGGATTCCTTACCAAAGCAAACCAGAGTGATGTGATCCACTGTGATGAGCCCAATGATCAACACTGACACCTCACTGGACAGATGAAAAAGAAATGTGGCAAATAGACAAGGTACGCTGTTAACCCAAATCCTTTCAGAGTGCAAGTAATCATCATGAAATATCTCATCAGCTGCCACAGTGATGCTGACATGATATCCCACACACGATTGAGCCAACAGCAGATTAGCAACTATCACCCTATTGCTTTCAGAATCTCCCCTGACAGTAAGAAGATTGACGATACTAGCCCAGTTTCCTAATGTGGCGCACACACTGACCACCCCAGAAGAAAACTCTGTACAATTCAGATGGTATCAGCTTCGTGCATGAAGGGAATACAGTGTGGGGAGCGGAGCACTTTATCTGATGCGATTGTTCTGGCAGAAAGTTTTGACAGCAGAACCTGTAATCTGGAGCAAAGATATGCTGTAAATAATCACTCGCTGATAACAGATCATAAGGGAAATCCTCAACTGGATTAAAACTAATGTCAAGTTCACGCAGATACGGCATGTTTTTGAAACCTTTGGGGCCAATGATGTTAATGGCGGAAAAGGAAAGATTTAGATGGGTTACCAGAGGCAAGAAAATAAACAGTTCGCTGTTCAGTACGTTAAGATCTGTCTCCGACACATCAATCAGCATCAACGAATAATGAATATATTTGATCAGTTTGTTTATTGAATTTGACCTGATAGGATTTTTTTGCCAATTTCATGATTTCAAATTCTGTAAAATAAGAACATTAGGCATGTCAAGATATTTTAGATAGTTTGTTAGTTAGGTCAATGAATTGTAAGTTAGGAAACTGCATGCCTGATACATTAGAAATAAAGCAGCGAGACAGAACAAGACGAATGAGGTAGACGTTAGTGTTAAAATCATACAACGACATCCCTGATTCTGAAGCATCTACATGCCGGAGCTCTGAGAAGAGATCCACAGGAAACGATTTTCCGCAAAGGAAGGAGTGGCCTTGACATACACAGCCTTCAGGACAGGTCGTATCACACATCAGTTCATCATCTCGATGGGGCACTGGCCCCAGCCATCACACAGATGATCTCCATGGAGACAAATTGTAGATGCACGACACTGGAACAGTCCAGAACATGGAGCATTGTTACAGTCCTGCTCATCCTCTCCATTGACACAGTCAGAGAATCCATTGCATTGAGTGTAGACAGGAAGACAGTACAGCCACTCAGATGGACAACGATAGTGAGTGTCAGGACAAGGTTCTTCAGTTTCCATCACCTGTTGTGTAAAATAGCCAGTACCATCCAAGTTAACATATATTCGTTGTTTCATGTCCACGCTTCTATCTCGAACGCAATAAATACACAAAAACAAGTAATGTCCAATCTCATCAGAATCATCCATACAATCAGAGTACTTATTACAACGTTGACTTAATAATACACATTGACCATTAGAACATCCAAACTCTGGACAAGAAAGGTGTTCACAAAATGATTCATCACTGTAGTCTGGACAGTCCTGTATGAAGTCACACACCACAGTGTAATGCAGAGATGTGACATCATCACTACAACGGAACATGCTGTGTTCATAGATAACATTTGTCTCAGCAGACGATAACATGTTGTTACGCTTACCGGTCGAATTCAGGACTACATCACCTTCAGAATGATTAGTCTTCCGACGGCAAATATCGAGTGTACGGTCCATAAACGTGTGAATCACATGACTATTTGAACACACCATTAAATGCTGCCTAGTCTGTGTGAATGTTGACTGTGTGGACTCTGATCGGCCTGGTCTTTTTTGTGGAGGAAACACTCCAAATGCTTGTAACGAAATTTCGCATTGTGCTAATGATGGATACCACTTAAATTTACATTCGATAAAACCAGTTGATGTCCAGCTCAGTGTGGCAGATTGACTAGATGCAAGATATGGCTTACATCTGAAGTGATTCACGTTGTATATCATAGTATTGTCAGACCACTTACGGAACCTACTGTACATAAAAGGTACCATGTGCCAACCTGAAGTGTAACCCAATAGTACATTGAAATTGAAATGATATTTGTACAATGGTAGGGAGTCTGTCACTTCTTTTCGAGTTTTTACAGAAGCCAGACGGTAGCCTAGTTTCTTACACTCATTGGATAATAGATCCTGTTCAGGTAATAAATCATCTGACAAGACCAGCTTAAAGCATTTGTGAACTGAAGCCACCGCTCCTTGACACTCGGGGCTGCTGAAGGGACAGTGTTCTGTTTCATCCCGTCCATCTTCACACTCCGTCTTCAGATTACACTGCAGAAAGTGATGAAATTTGGAATAATTAATCACAGAACAGTTGAACAACCCACTTTGCAGTTTATAAGGATTCCAGAGGCAAGAAAAACAGAAAAAAACATTTTGAGAAAGTTTAGTCTTAAACCATCATGAATGAAGTGTATTCTGATATATGAAGCTAGGAATATGTAGGCTGGTGTGGACCGCCTGGTACTCACATAAGCGCTGAATACTTGAAAAGTGCCATGTTTCTTGTAAGTCACTTGTATTGGACCCCTGTCATCATCGGGACGAAGTGTGTATGACTGCTGCACACTAAGCATGACGACACATCTTGATGCAACGTCAGATCTGTGCTGAAGGGAATACTCTTTGCCACGTATGGTAAAATTATATATCCAGAATAATTTGTCATACATCGCAAAATAAATTATTATAATTTATTGCTTGAAAGTTTATTGTAGCAGTCGGTTTGTTCTTCATCATCACCCACATCACATTTGCACGTGACTCAAAAAACAACTCTTCAAGGACATAATATTCATTCCAGATGTACTTTAGAAGAAAGGCTTGATTTTAATTGCACATCAATGGTCCAGATCTTTCTGTAACCGAAAACCACACCAGTATACCGGCTGTTGAACATGAGCACGCACATATTTACCCCATTTCACCTTCACGTGCAGGTTACAGAACACAGTGTAACCCCCCACACAGTCCATATACTACTCTCTGAGGCACCATAAGGCGTCCCAAGGTGGCGTAGCCACAGTCAGACGCATTTTTCTGTATAAGTGGTGTACGTTTGTGGTTTGTTTCATGAAAAAGTGTACACCTGGACACCAGTCACCAATCTTCAGGGATGATATACTGGTGGTATCTCTGTTGGTTTTTAACACTTCCGGCAATCTCTGCACAGAAACTCGGGTAGCAATGCATCAGACAGATTAGGGAAATCGGTAGCAGTACACAACTGGATTGTCTATTGGATGCGAAACTGACTGTGATGGTGTGTGTTTTATCTTTGTTGTTAACCTGCTTGCTTGTCATGATACAACGCGTGGTGTTCTTGTCCAGACTTAAAGCAATATAGTTTCCTCCAATCCCTTCTGCTGCTCTTCTGCTGTTTTTACTCCGAATTGCGTCTGCTCTTCCACATTTCCTCTGTCTTGCTCTTGCCCCCCATCCTCCCCTCTCCCAACCCCATCCTTCCACTTTTTCTTAACTGATCTGCTCATTTCCTCCTCACTTCCGATTTCTGTTGTGATTTTACAGCACCTCTTCCTGGCACATTCCTTCTACTCTTTTTAAATCTGCTCTTTTCCCGCTATAAAAATACATACATACATACATACATACATATATATATATATATATATATATATATATATATATATATATATATATATATATATATCTGTCTATAATGATGGAAGAATTGTTAACCTGCACTTGTTTTCCCCCCACTACTTAATTGTTCAGCATTATATATATATATATATATATATATATATATATATATATATATATATCTTAAAGGGTACTTAGGGTGACCAATGGTTGACATAAAACCTTGCACTTAGGACAACCGCGATTTGGTCGTCGCCCTAAGGTTTTGGCCTGCTACGAGAAGGGAATCGTGCATACAGCCTTATTTCAGTGTGCTATCGGGGATTTATTGTCTTAAGTTTGTCTGGGTACATTTTTTGGCTTTTTTCCAATAAGGCGTTTGTGAATATCATCGATTTAATGATCTTCACCTTAGGGCAACCAGCGCAATAAAGGGTTTTATGGCAACCAGCCTATTTGGTAAAATATCTTTTTTTCGAAGGGGGGTTGTTTTTTTGAAAAAAAGTTACACATGAACTTCTTTAATCACATTAACTAATTTAAAAAACAGAACAAAAGGGCTTTGTAAGTCTTTTCTGTAAACCGTCGATCTTGCCAGATATACGCACACACTCACAGTCAAGCTATTTTTAGAATTCAATCGTGGCTTGAGAAAGCGAGCATTGAACGAGACCAAATCTGGGCCAAATCCGATCATTCCTTTCGTACCTCCTTTCAATTTACTTGTAAACTTTTAACACTTTGGGAGGTTAAAACTTTAAATAATGGGAAAAATTAGTGTCTGGCAATGATTTTTGACACTGATACTTGTATTCTTTACTGAAACATGGAACGTCCGTATCTCGATGTTTAATGAGATTGGGGTGCGTAAGGATTATCATCAAGATGGCGGATGTGTGGTCTTCGCTACGAGTGTTGTAGAGATTGCCTGGTTCAAGACCTTCGACAACAAGAAGATGTAAGTAATTTTTTTTTTTGTAAATTTGGGCTTGTGTGTGTGTGTGCATGTTTATATTATCATTATTGCGTCGAGCTTAAATTTAATCTTTCTGTCACTGCAATCTGAATCAAATCGTTAGATTCGATTCAGTATTATACTCGTAACACTGCGCTGTCTCAGTAGGCCCTAGAAACTTATGCAGCATTGTGCGTTGTTACAGGAAGAAAAATATAAGTACTGAAACGGAACGAAAAAAAAAGTTGAATTAAAAATAGTAGTCTTCTCGATGTTTCATGACTTGAGCCAGCCAGTCCGGCTACCGGCGCCCCCGCGAGCAAACCCCGACCGACACAACCAAAACTTCACAGCCCCAGTACTGGGCGTGTCAGCAGCCAGGCACTATGCAGTAGCCCGATGCCAAAGTTTTAGCTTCTTATTCCTCTTCTGCCATTTGAGGTTGTTAGTTCTGCACCTCACCCATAGTTTTCGTTCAGACAGCAAATCCATGTGCGTCATCCATTGTTTCCACTGGCACAGCATGGCCTACTACTGAATCAGAATGTGCTTTCATGTGTGCCTAACATTTTTGTGCAAGTTCGCAAACGGGGCCTCGGTTTTGAGTCTCATCCTTCCTGGGGGACGTTTTTTTTTTTTTCCATAGCTGATCATGTCAGATTCCCATTTACACCTGGATGGAATGGGAAAATAAAATATTTCCTAGGGTCACACCCCTGTGGTCAAAGTTTGAATTGAACTGATAGTTTGCACAGTGATGGATCACGAGCTCGTGACAAACCAGCTGAGCCACAGTGGCTCTTGTGACATTAAATATCAGTGGAAATGTTTCTATTTTCAAGTACTTCATGGGTTAGGGTTACAGAATTAAAAAGCAAAAGAGTTTCAAGGAGGGGCAGTGCCGACTGGGGTTCATCCCTGACTTAAGACTTTGGGACCCTTGAATTGTGGAAGTGGTAAACTTAGCTTCTTTCAGTTTTCAGTAATTGATGACTTGACACCCACAGAAAATAGTAAATGCTGAGATTCAGTTTGAAGACTGTAAATAAAGGTGCGAGTGGGATAGTGGGTGGGGGGGGTGGTGTGTCATATTCCTGTAAGTCACAGTGTTTGTAGGCCTCCAAGAATACGACAGGCCTAACTAAGCATTTGTGACATTAAGCAACAGTGACAACTTTCTTCTTCTTCTTTTCTTAGACCTTCTTCATCTTATTATTAACATGTAAAAGTTTTGACTAACCATGTTTTATTAATTCTTTGTAAAGTGAAAAGGCTATTCTCAATCTCTGAGTCAGAGTGACCAGTGTTTAATGCCTACTGATTTCATTTCAGATTCAAGATGGCTACTTTTGATGAGGTTTTTAAGCTTCTCAAGAGCAGGTAAGTTTAAAATTGCTCAAATTGCTTTTTTTTTTTTTTTTTTTTTTAAACTCATTTTAAAAAATTAAGGTCAGCAGCAAAAACAAGGGTAGGTTGGATTGCTGGAAACATACAATTCTTTTTTTGTTTGCCTAATGGAAAGTCTTATAAGGGGGGTGTGTGTGTGTGTGTGTGTGTGTGTGTGTGTGTGTGTGTGTGTGTGTGTGTGTGTGCAGAAAGGGGGGGGGGATATCATTGATGTCTAGGACTGATAACCTTGCATGTGACAATTAAGATTACTTCAACACATATTGAGTTACACTTTATTTTTGAAGAATTTTGGATGGATAATCTGTATACTAAGACAGTAGTACATGTTTGTAAACCTATGTTTTGAATTATTTCAGTGCCTAGACACCTTTATTGCATTAAACCATATTCCTCACAACATTTCTGGAGCACATTGATGTTTTCCTCAAAATTACAACTTTCATAAATTGAATGTCCGAATGTCCGTAAATCAATAGCACACTGTAAGCGAGGGGAAACTATTTAATGTAGAGCGAAAGATGCTCTTTGCAAAGGAGACAATTTACTGTATGGAGATGCTCTTGGGAAGGGCGAAGATTTTACTGTAGAGCAGCCAAGTAAATGGGGAGAGAGAGAGAGAGAGAGAGAGAGAGAGAGAGAGAGAGAGAGAGAGAGAAAATGTGTATGTGTGTGTGTGAGAGAGTGAGAGAGAGCACATGTGTGTACATAGAATTCAATTCCCGGCAAAACGGGTTCGTCAGCTAGACTAAATGTAATACTGAAAGGAGGATGATTTTCTGCTGAAAAAAAAAAGAGTATTAACTAGCCAGTCAGGTAGAAAATATTAATAAATGCAGGGAACAAAATAATCCTTCAAAATTCTATGAAAGATTGGTGTTGATTTTGTGTATCTGATAGGACAACTGAGAAGTTTTTCCAGCTCCTGTTTCTTTTATTTCATTTCTTTTTGACTGCTGAGGCTTCTTATTAAGCCTGCTTGGCCTATTTCATTGCAGGTTTTGTCTGCATTTAAGGTTTGAAAAAAAAAAAACAACTGCTGGAAAACAAGGTGCCTTTCCCCTAAACCTCACACCCTATCTTTCAGTCAACAAGAATGTTTAGAGACAATAGTTGTAAATATGTATATATATTACAGCGGAAAGTTGTTGCAAAAAATTCTCGGTAGACAAATCACTGCCAAGTTCTATTTCTGAATTTAATTTTAAGAAATGAAATGAAATTAATCACTTTCAATAAACTACTGATATTTCAAAACAATATTGTAATTTTTTTTTGCAGCAGGATAATCTGTGCGGACCCAAATGATGAAGATTATTATGATGCACCGGCCAATGTGATAGTAAGTACCATAAAATCCCCAGCAAATGCCCACCACCCTTCTGCATGGATTGTGGGCAAGTGTAGGGGTGGTCGTTTGCTATGTTTTTGTACCTGAAAATGCATTGCATTCCCGTTTTCAAATAGTGTATGCGCTACATTGTTATTTTGTTAAGTTCTAATACAAAACATGAACCTAACAATGTGCTATGGTGATTAACGGTAGGTGGAAGCAATGCGTTTTCATGTCGAGCCCCAGATTTATGTTGCTGCATTTCTTCTGCTTTTGTGTTCCTGGAACACCCAATAAAAGACACCAAAGAATGCCTCATCTGTCATGTGCTGGAACATGAAAAACATAGGAGGAAATTCTATCAAAGTTAGAGTGGACATGGTCAAAGACATGGAGTTTCTGTGGCTTCAGTTTTGGGGGCAATGGGTAAAAAAAACAACAACAGAATCAATGGAAGAAAGATTTTCTAGAAAATACAGAGACAAACTGGAAAAAAAAGAGACAGGCAAAAAGGGGATGCATCAGAGATGAGAGAGAGAGAGACAGTAGAAATAGTATTGAGGGCCAGTGATGGGCCTCGCGGCCCTTGGATGCACCATCATTTTCTTATATCTTGATTTTCAGTGTTGTTTTGGTGATGGTTTGCAATAAAGGAATTACCAGTATGGTTTCTATCAAATTCATCATGATTTTTTTTTTCATTGTCTGGTTTTCATCCAGAATATTTTTAACGTCTTATTTTAAATAGTAAATGGTTCCAATGTAAAGACAGACAGCAGACACATCAGAGACAGGCAGATGGGTAGGGAAAGACATTGAGATAGGCATACAGAGAAAAGATTAAGAGAGAGAGAGAGAGGGGGGGGGGGGGGGGATGGGGGGGAGGCACACAGACAGAGAACATGAGTCATAAAGTAAGCCAACTGCAAGAAAAATGTGTGTGGCCGTTTGCTAAGTATCGACTCCTCTGCATAACTTCTGGCCCAAAATAGGGGATGGGTGTTTTCTAGGTGCTGGGCATTTGCTTGGGAATTTACAAGGGATGTTACACTTACAGGATGCATAATTATGCAGTGCAGCTCGCCGCACACACATGCATGCATGCACACGCACACACACATATGCACACACGCACTCTCTCTCTCTCTCTCTCTCTCACACTCACACACACACACACACACACACACACACACACACACACACACTTACACTTGTTCCGTCCATCCAACTACCTGATGCAGAGTGATCACTAACTCAAACCCCTCCCATCCTTGTTCCTACCTACCCATTTATTCAGATAATTCTCCTCCTCCTTCCATATTTTTTTTTTCAATTTCTTTAAATCCAAACTGAGATGAAACAACAGAATTGAATTGTTTTGATTTAATGGTTACAAAGAAGATGTTTTAAATGAGAGGGGATATTATAATGGGGCAGGAATGGAGAGAGAGAGAGAGAGAGAGAGAGAGAGAGAGAGAGAGAGAGAGAGAGAGAGAGAGAGAGAGTGAGGAGGGGCGCAAAAGAGATACCATATTGACTGCAGCAGGAGAAGATGTACTAATTTGTAATAACTAACTATGGATGTCCAGATGGAATCCAAGGAGATGGAGGACAAGATGGAGTACATGCAGAACATGGGAGTGTTGGCTGCATGTCCTCCACTGACTGCACATTTGACCTGGCTGCTGCATCCCAACAACAGTCCACTGATTTCAGGCACCGAGGTGTTTCAGCCAACATGACACCTTGCAGACGCAGTAAAGGTGAGTTGTTGTTCCACAAAAATAGGCACTGTTTTAACCACTATGTGTGTGTGTGTGTGTGTGTGTGTGTTGGAAGATGGCTAGAGATGGGGTGGAGATGAATACTGTTTACTGCATGAGTTATGTGGGAAACACATAAATATTGCTGTGGCTCAGTGGTAAGCAGATACCGGAATGTTTACTACTACAACCCCACAGGAGGGTGAAGATGGCTTACAGAAGCATTTCAGACAACTAGCACTTTAACACAAGCATACCTCCTTGTCAAGTGCTATGACTACTAAAGGGCTACAGGCTTGACACTCTCAATAAACTGGGTGATCATGAGTCAGTATGAAACTGCAGCCAGCAGTCACTTAGTACTTGCACTCAAAGCTAATTCAAACCTGGATGTGTAAACTGATGTAAAGTACTGATGAAATTAATTATATAACAATCATATGGCTGTAGCAACATGTTTTCTTTGCTGTACCAAAAGTGAGAGTGCTATCTATGTCTGTCTTGTTCTTCCTCCTGTACTTGTAAAATAACATTAACATTACTGACTGTGGAGTGTGTTGAGGTTTGGTAAGTCATAAGGAGTTGAAGGTAGACCAAACCACATTCCCTAATATATTACAAGTTTCAAGCCGTCATCTATAGATCATGCCATTTATGTGGCACATTGCTCACATGTCAAATGTCTTGTCTCAAATTCTCTATCAACACTTCTTTTCTGCAGTAGTTTCATGTTTGTAATGGTTTGCATTCTTAAGAAATGCACTATCATTATCATCATTATTAGTCTTTCCCATCAAGTTGCAAGCATTATGACTGTTTGGGCAAAGTTTAAAATTACTGTCAAATTGCCTATAATTAGTCTGTGCTTTTCATGTTTCATACAAGTGATGAATTGCTGTTTTCATCATTGGTGTGGTGGTGTGGGAGGTGGTGGTGTGTGTGTGTGTGTGTGTGTGTGAGTGAGGGAGGGGGGGGGGGGGGGGCAGAGGGAAGTGTGTAGAGGTAGATGGATGCTGATATACCTAGTGCTCTTTTCTTCTTTGGATAATCACAAGGACAGTCCAATTAAAAGTGTGTACTTTATTTATAAATACTAACAAAACTGTCTTACACCTTTACAGGCTGTGTCCAGTTGCTTCACCACCTCTTTCAAAAGTATGGAGAGAGCCCAGCTGCACTGAGGAGTTCCCTTCCAGAAAAGTTCAGAGAAAAACCAGACCCCCTGACAGCACAACATGCCCATCCAAGCAAATGCGAGGCACTGGCTACTTACATGGCAAGATACTGTGATTGGTTATACCAAATGAACCTATGAAGACCTGGCTCAAGACTGACCTGGCTCAAGACCTGGCTGAGGGTGGATTTTGGTTTTAAACATTTACTTGATCCTCAGTTACTCTTACAGTCTGACAGCATTTGTGCTACTGCTGCTAAAATGATCATTATTTCACTGCATCTGACCCTGGTGTGATAAATGAAAATTGTTCATAAATCATATCCTTGATGCTGGCTATTTTGTTAGAACACAATATATTGAAGGAATCAGACCAAATTACTTTGTGGGTTCCCATTGTTTTTATGTCTTCTATGATATTAAAACTTCCTAATGGCAACAAAAACACTTACCAAATGGTCAAAATTATGACTGACAAAGCCCAACACAACACCTAGTTTTAGTTACTCCTGCACCTATGAACCAACCAGGGCATAATGTTTACCTATTTAAGTATTTTATGCAATTTTTGGTCCTCTCAAAACACTCAATTTAGTGATGGCAATCATCCATGAATGAAAATGAAAGGAAAATTAATTACAGTAAATAGCAGTTAACACACATTTCCAGTGGAAAGGAATCAGATGCATGATTGCTCTAAAAATTACCTTTGGCGCATCATGGGTTTCCCAGCAGCACAGTACTTTCAGGACTAGTAAGGCTTTTTCATTTTGACCTCTGCATGTTAAATACTGCAGCGCCCTTTACAGGGCTCAAGCAAAAAGGAAAAGCCCCATGAAAAGTTGTCATTTCATCCATGAGATCCCCTCCATATATATTTGAGTGACTTATTATGATCATGCCCTGTTCTGTTTCATCATCAGTCTCTAATGTAGTACTCAATGTTTACATTTTGATTCTGTGTTTGTATGTATGTTGTTTTGTACAAACATTATGATTTAATGTCTGTGTGTGTATTTTGTAATTTGGATAATTTGATCCTGTTTTCAACTTTTTCTACTTTTTTGCACGCCTGATATGCCACTGCGCCTTATCTAAGGCTTTTACATTCCTTTTGTTTCAAAACTTGGTGCTGTGCCTAATAGTAATACAAAGAAGCGCCTTAAAGTCCCAAGAGTACAGAACCTTTTTTTTACTTTTTACAAACACACACACACAAGAGAAAGAAACCAGCGGAAATCCCAAATTTCTCCACCATACAGAAGTCATCCTTTCTGATAAATCGCTTAAAAAGGTGCGAGTCGCTTGCGTGCAAAGCTGACATTCACAGGCAAACAGATTTGGTAAACAAAAATTTATTTAGGACATTTCAACTGAATCATAGCACCAAGATGCGAACGTTATGGAGTGGAACACTTAGGTTCTATTCTTTTTTTTTATTCCAATACCCAATTATTTTTTTTATCCAAAATTCTTAAAGAGGACAAAAGGTGGAAAAGGGGCAGGGTGGGATAGGGAGAAAACCATTTCTATCTGATGACAATGCTTTTCATACTGTTTAGCAGACAGAATAACCACCACATCAGTCTTCTTCATGAGTGAGCAACTTTCATTGTTTTAGAGTAATGCCGCTTGGGTCATAGATGACGAAACAAAAAAAAAACAAAAAAAAAAAAAAAAAAAAACCCTAAAAAGAAAAAAAAAAACATACATAAAAAGAAAGGAAGTACATTGCTACACTAGGGAAGAAGTCTTAGAAATCCTATAAAATACAAATGTAAGAGTACACACACACACACACACACACACACACTCTCTCTCTCTCTCTCTCTCTCTCTCTCTGTGTTCAGTCCAATTCAGGCCACTGGAATCCAGGCCACTGAATCCACAATATTTTTCTGACTGGAAATGTTCATGATCTTGTGAACACAGCAAGATGGAAGGGGAACATGGATGTTTTTTTCTGCCCAGAATTCCAAAGCACCACCACACAAGCTGCCTGTAGCCAATGTACCGGTATTTCCTGTGGAAGAAAGTTGCATTTGGTCAATGATGGAGGAAAAAAAGTAGCAAGCAAGAAACGTAGTGTATTTCAGTTCACCTTAAGCTCTAAACAGTTTATCTTGCTGTTGACCGAGCATGAATAACTACTGTACAGTGTACTATAACCCTAGAGCGCACAATGCAAGAGACATGAAAGATGTGAATGTAGAAGGATATTTCCTGTCCATATCAGAGACTGCTTGCAGCTTCTTACTTCAGAGTATCTGAGGAACAGCAAAAAGATGTTGTAGGGAGATAATATTGGAAGCAGTAACTGAGTAAGCTCCTGACATAGACACCTTCATTCAAATTTCACTAAAGTTAGAGAGCTTCTACCTAAACACAATGAGAACACAAGCCATATCATTCACTGAATAGAATGGGACTTCACTTGGCTTTATACAAATACAGATGCACATGTAGTCACAAAACACACACACACAATCAGAATTAGTACTCAAGGATTTTTTTTTCGACATCACAGAGCTCTCATATTGTATGTCCCGTCATGTCTTGGTAAGTCTTAGAAGGCAAACAACAAGCTGACTAGGGTAGGACATTTAAAAATCTAACCACTGAAACCTGTGATAGGGGGGGGCCCCCTTTACTAGAGTACACCATTTGATATCATGTACCTTCCTGTGCCCTTTTCACTTTCATCCCTCTCACAGCTGGATGTGTCATTTATTACTTTCTAGGTGTCCCTTTAACACTCCTTTCACTCAGTAAATTACTGGCACATACAAGCAGATTGTACAACTTACTCTTCTGTAAAAGCCCTCATCTGCCCATGCTCCTGTTTGTACTGATGACAGGCAGTTTCCAGCACATCAGGGTCAAGGCACACAGTCTGGAAACCACGAACAGCAGTGATACACTCAGCTGGCTGACCTCCACCTTTTTCCACTTGCAAGGACCTGAACAGAATGATATCACAGTCTTAGGGCACATGCTGACCTGTCACAGCTATTTATTTATTTATGACATGTGTATGCAGAGTGAACTAGAACAATTGTATGTTACATCATTATCTGCATGACAGCCACCACACTGGAAACTTTGCCACTGACCAACAATACAGTCCATATTCGAACTGGGCTTCCTTGTTACCCGTATCAGTCACTATAACAAGTTCAAAAAATTTAGGTAAAACCAAGTCATTGTGTTTGTTAATACATTGTATTAACCACCCATGTACACATATACCAACTAACTCAACTGAAAACATCACCTTTGCTGTACCAGGGATAATCAGTCATACAAATTACTTCTCTAGATTCCAAATGTTCCTACTCTAAATAAATTCAATAATGTCACCTTGATCTAAGACAGAATAATCTGACATCTTATTATTATCACCTACTGATCTCAACTCTTACTATGACAATTTTGACAAACAAAAAAAGACTGAGTAACATTACAGAATCTTTCAAAATAAACAAAAAACATATAGTACTACTAGTATCTTTGTATTATCAGGTATTTTGGATGATTCTATAAACTGCAGAATAAACTCATCAAGTAATAATAAAATCCATAAAAAATTACTTAATAAACTTAAAGGTGTATTCCATACATGTACAAATTCAATCATTTCTCTTTGTTCATGTCTGAATATGTGTGCATTATGTATGCATTTAAGGAGTATACAATGGCAGATCATGGCCTTAAAAGAAACCAAAAAGACATTCCATTCTGTTTTATTTGATAAAGAAAGTTGACGGTATAACTATTCATTGTACCTGTATCGTAAAACTTTCTGCCATATCTTCTCAGATTCTGTGCAACAGTGGCTTTCATGGTTGGTGTTCATCGCAACACAGTTTCCACATGTACACCTGAAAAGCAAAACAAACAAACTTGGAATTGCTATTAATGTTACTTTTTTTATGCGTGTTAGCATCTGATATTTTCTAATATTTTTTCCTTTCATTTTCCTTTGTTCCCCTTCAATTGTTATTCCTAGTTCTGCTGTTAGTATTGATATCATTACCATTGCCTGTAGTTGCTTTCTGCTTTTGATATAAAATGGCGATGGTAGTACTTTGAAATGTTTCACACAAGTCATTAGATGTATTTACAGAGATCATGAGGACATTCCTCACACTATGGTATGTACATTCATGAAGTCTTCTTTCTTTCTTTGTATTTTTTTTTCTTTGTTGTTGTTTTTAAATGAGTAATAATTCCTCCTTTCTAGCTGTGCAGCTCCCTGTTCTCCCTCCCTTGTCCTTGTCTTTATTTCTCCTTTCTGCTCTGTCTGGTCTCTCAACTCTCCCTGTTGCACACTCTCAGACAAATTTTTATAAATATTCATTTATTGTGACTCGTGTAACACTTTCACTTTTGTAATACATAACCAAGTGATAATTTGTTCACTTTTGTACTCAAGCAGAAACTTTTGCTGTTATTAAGTGTAACATATTTTCAAAAAATAAAACTTAAAAAAAATTTTGTAAGGAAGCAAACAAAATCTGGCATTGAACATAAAAAAATGTACTGTACTTTTTTTCCTTTTAAACATATGTACTTGTTATTACATGAATGAAAAAAACCCCTTGCATGATTTCATTTTATGACTTTTACATTGAAGAATAAAGTAGCTGGTAATGTTTCCAGCTCAACTTGTATGCTCTTGGGCTTATTTGATGATTGTTTCAGTGACTGTTTTACATACTGTCTTCTTTTTTCATGTAATGTCCACACACACACACACACACACACACACACACACACACACACACACACACATGTACGTGCACATCACACACACACACACACACACACACACACACACACACACACACACACACACACACACACACACCAAAACCCATCCTGTTTTTGATGGTCATAAACTTGAAAACACAGCTCTAAACATCACTAAGCAAAATAATATTTCTTTGTTCTTATTAGCAGATGGATTGTGTGGTGAGGGTGGATCTAAATGAAGACTCGAGGAATATGTGCTGATCCACATCCAGCATAAGTCATAACATAAGTGTGATTTTATACTGCACATTTCATTGTCATCACACACGCACAGACACCCCCCCTTCTTCTTCTTCTTCTCCACCCCACCCCCACAATAATAAACAGACCTTTTCTTGAGTAACAGCGCGAAAAGTGTGCAACCTCTGTTTCATTGGACTTCTCAAAATTCTAAATCCTTCCAACAAATCAACACAAACGTACAGTGATCAAGTCATCAACACACGATGAGCTTGAAGTTGAAGCCAAATCGGTCACTTACAGGACGACACACTGTGCTAACTGCAGATCATTCATGGACGACAAAATACTCACCAATCTGTGTTGCCAGCGCGATTTTGTGTTGGTGCCTCCACTTCTACCGTTGTTCGTCGTCCGCTCTTCTGTTCGGTGCTGGCGGTTCAAACTGGTAAGGTTCGACTCGTACGTTCCGACGACTGGCGTCCTGTCTTGCCATGTTCTACCTATGTCAATACTACGTCACAGGTTTTCCGGTAAACTTCGGCATGTTGTCGGTAGATCTAGTTACAAAGTGAAACGACTGCAGGCGGAAATCTAAACAAATCTTAAATAAATGCCAGCGAACCGCCCAGAGAAACGTGGACAAACGAGTCACAAGACAACAACACAACGCGTTTCGACCTCTTAGGTCTACCTGAAGAAGACCTAAGAGGTCGAAACGCGTTGTGTGTTGTCTTGTGACTCGTTTGTCCACGTTTCTCTGGGCGGTTCGCTGACATTTATTTAAGATATGTTGTCGGTAATTTCCGTCAACGCAGATACAAGTGAATGTTCAATGAGGAATTGCGCTCAGTCGGTGGGTCGGATAGGCAAACGTGTCTGTCAATAGCGATTTACCCGACATAACGAACAGTATCCTAAAAATCACTATATAGGGGTGAGTTACACTTTAATTGTGGAAGTGGAATTGGGCAGATACAGTGGTACCCTCTTATAAGACCTTCAAAAATCACCCAAAATTAGATCTTATAAGGGAGGGTCTTATAAAAGGGGTAATTTTAATACATACAAAGAAAAACAATGTTTCGGAGAAGTAGGTCATGTGGGAGAGTCTAAGAATGGCAGGTCCTATAGGGGGGGGGGGGGGGGGGGTACCACTGTATATACAGTGCAGCTTTGGACATAAAATGCATTGTAGCCCTCAGCCAAATTACACTGCATTCTTGGACTGAAAATACATTGCAGCCTTTGGCTGAATGTGCATGCCAATCCTTGACCCGAACTACAATGCATCCTTGAACTGAAAATTCATTACAACCTTCAGCCAAAAATGACTTTGCAACCGTGGGCGAATATACGTTTAATCGTGGGCTATGTTGTAAATTTGGGCATAGGTTTTCAAATTCGGCCCAGGCTCCAAAGTTATTTTCGAATTCTAGTTTGCAATTTCAGTTTTCGGCCCGAGGCTGACTGCATTGTTCTTGTTTCAGCCATCGGTTGCACAGTAGGTTCAGTCTCATGCTGCATTGCAGATTCGGTTGTCGGTTGCATTTCAGATTTGGTCATAGGCTGTAATGCCGTTTTTAAGCCGAAGGCTGTGATGCATTGGACGCCATATTTTTCATCCCAAGGCTGCATGGGAGATATGGCTCAAATCCTATTATGCCCTTAAACTGGAACAGCATTCATTATTTCAATCACGTCCCAACTTTGAAAATCTTAACTTATACCGACCACTAGTGACCAGCAAAAGAAATGCAAAAAGCATGGTTTTGCAATTTTGACCAGAGTAAAAAAAGCTGAGGTATGTTTGGTCTTGTTACTGACAGAGCAACATCCTTACAGAGAAATGTCTAAGAGTGGCAAAAATGGATTTTCATGGGGGACATTCTTTTTAAAAGCTGTCTTGAAGGCTCCAAGAATCATTCCACCAGCTGAAACCTTA
>JADBJO010013275.1:30581-53272 GCA_016801955.1 Conus betulinus
TTTTTTTCTTCTTCTTCTTCTTCTTCTTCTTCTTCTTCTTCTTCTTCTTCTCTCTTTCCCCTCTCTCTCTCTCTCTCTCTCTCTCTCTCTCTCTCTCTCTCTCTCTCTCTCTCTCTCGCTCGCTCGCTCGCTCGCTCGCCCTCCCTCTTTTTCCCACCTGCACCTGCATACCTCCCTCCCCCCCTTCGCCCCCATAACGCAAGTCATTGCCATAAATCTTAGACCTTTAATGACCCTGACTGCATTTATTTGATTTATAACATTTGTTTTCAAATTCTCAGAGAAAACACACACACAGACGCATACAGACAGACAGACAGACAGACAGACACACACACACACACACACACACACACACACACACACACACACGCACACACACGCACGCGCGCGCACAAAAGGCAGCTCAAAACCTTAGCGGCACAATAACAATAAAAGTTCGCTTAGATCTGGCAGAATGTTTCTCTATCATAAATAAAAACATCTTGTGATAATGCAAAAACACTGAGGAACTCGGACATATATATATTATAACAATTGCATCAAATGTAATGACAAAAGCAATGGGATAACATCATACAAAAGATTTATTTTCTCATCCAGGGAGATTGAAAGTCTGATCCATAGGCTTCGTTTAAACTCGTTTTAAAACAAAATACTGCAAAGATATTAAATGTATGTGTGGAGATTCTATAAGTGTCAATCATTTACTGATTCATTGTCCCAAAACAAAAGAGCTTTTTTTGATAAATCAGGTATTGAGGGTTTTGTTTGATGGATGGATCGACTCCTTTATCACTATCTAGTATATTAAACAATTTTGCTACTCTTGAATCTGTTTCCAAATGTTTATTAGGCTGTTCACTTAATATTTATCTTTAGCAGTTGTGATTGTTACCGTTACAATTCTAGTTTAAAGTTCTGATGAATAGGATGGGGGGGGGGGGGTTATGATTACATTCCTTACGAACTACTTTAAAACTTACACTCCCTTACACTCCCTGAAAAACACACACACACACACACACACACACACACACACACACACACACACGCACACACACACACACACACACGCGCGCGCGCGCGCGCGCGCGCGCGCGCTGCATGTATGCATGGGCGCGAGCTAGTTTTCTGCTTTAGCGAATGAAGAAGCTCTCTCTCTCTCTCTCTCTCTCTCTCTCTCTCTCTCTCTCTCTCTCTCTCTCTCTCTCTCTCTCTCTCTCTCTCTCGTAGCCTATAGTAAGTGATATAGTAAGTGATAGGAAATAAGGAAACAAGAGTTAATGGCACAGTTGTTGTTGCCTTGTTAAGTGTGTGTGACTGAAACTGTAGTGCGTTTTAGGCAAAGAAAGAAACAGTCTCTACTGGTACTGAAGTTGAGATGCATGTTCTTCTGTTACTGTGCTGTCCTAGTGTTAGTCTGCAATCAGTGTGGCGGTCATTCAGTTTCATCATCACTTATCATCCCAATGCTTCACTGATGGCATGTTTCAAATGATTTGCTTACTTCATTGTCTGATGGTTTGCTTGGCTGAACGCCACACAGAGGTCGAAAAGTAAAAGAGTTTGTCTCACTCTGGTGTACTTATATTTCAACGGAAGTTATAGTTGAGTCTATTCATGTCTAAAAATGACGTAGAGTCTGTAAAGGTATTACTGCTCATTATTGTACACTGCTTACTTGAAGAAGAACAGCATCGAACACACACACACACACACACACACACACACACACACACACACACACACACACACATATATATATATATATATACACATGTGCGCACACACAGACAGATACATACACAACAAGATGGACAACCTTTTTAAAATGTGCTATCAAGGGGAAGAGAGAGAGAGAGAGAGAGAGAGAGAGAGAGAGAGAGAGAGAGAGAGAGAGAGAGAGAGAGAGAGAAACAGAGACAGAAACAGAGACAGAGAGACAGAGAGAAACAAGATGGATTTAAAAGCAAAACATTCCACAACACAATACATATTTACATTGAATGCAGTTATTACGAAACGGTTGTGAAGAATGATGCGGGAAGGACTATTGGACACTGTATGCACCATCCATTTATTGGTCAAAAGGACGTGACGTGGTCAAATAAATCACAGGCTGAAGGCGTTGCAATGATGCTTTCCGATGGTTTGTGTTGTGCGTTAAGTTAGTAATGGGCTAAAACATAATTTCATGTTTAAAGAGCTTGGACAATGGCTGTTCCTGAAGACGTTATTTTATTTAAAAGTAAACGAATTGGCATTACGTTTAACACAAATAAAAATGGATTGTATTCAATTCATACAGTTTTTAACTCCATTGTTTACGTTTCATATACATGTGCAGTGAACTTACTCCTTCCAGCTGTACCTCTAACAACAGATGAAAAGCCAAAAGCAGAGCACGTACATCTTCTGAGTGGCCAACTTGAATTCAATAGGGTGTCAAAAATCGACAAATACTACGCCATGTTATATCCATGCTCTTTTTACAAGACTGAAAAGGTGTCATAGTGTCACAGAGTGGAATGAGAGGTGTTTGTATATGGATTTGTTAAATCCTTTGAATGTATGAAGGCGTGCAGTTTGTTTGTGTGCTCTATCAATTCTTCCTATCACTCACTCACACCACCCTATGACATTAAAGCACGAACTGGAGATTAGCGAGAAGTGTACATTTAATGATCAGTGCAAAGATAGAGATGACACTTTAGCACATGAAAAACACAGAACATACACTAATTTGTTTCTGACCACATATTGAGGGTTGACTGCCAGAACCAAGTATCTCGCATTTTTGTCGATTTTCATTTTTTTTTACACGACACTATCTTTTCCAGTGTGATCTTTCACATAGTAAACCATTTTTGGTCATGGCATTGATTTTTGATCAGTTATCAATAAAACCAAAATACAGTATCTCCAAATGTAGAAGCAGCTTTCCCCCTAAAACCCATTAACTCTACATGCTATGTTCTGCACAGTTTGTATGAGCAGCACTTTTCACACACACTGGCTGCCAGAATCCTGTATCCTGAACGAAGGTATTCTGGCTGTTAGAAAACACCGATGATTTGGAAGAGTAAGCTACCACTTATCTGGAGCTAAGTGTATTTTGGTGAAATTCCATCAAGAAAAGGAAAGTAACTGATCCAGGGAAAACGCAGTGTATCCAGCTGCTGGGATGTTGTTGTCAGGATTGTTTATAGTTTGGCAGAAAGTGGGCCCATAAGGCCAACATGACAACGGTTCGACTACTCACAGAGAGATGAAAGAAGAGTTTGTGTATCTTTCTGAAAACACGGACAGGTGATTGACCGAATTCAAACGTTTCCGTTTAACACTCTCCACATCTATGGAAGACGTGGAGACGTTGTGCTATTCTCGGCAGGTGGAGAACATGGAGCTGAGAGATGCTGTGTACCATGTGATGGCCAGCAGAACACAGCAGCTGCAGGAGTCACACGAGCATCGTCAAATAGCAAGAGGTAATTTCACTGTTTTGTATGATTGGTGTCAATCACTGCAAAAACAAATGACATGATGAGAAAGGAAATGAAATCTCTCACCCACTCCAGTCAGATAAAGACCCTGACCTCCAGACAGTCACAGGCAGGGCGGAATCAGCCACATCCAGCGACCTCTCTGAGATGATGGACTGGTGTCAATCCTTGCAGGTGGGAAAACGACATCTGGAAGAAGATGTGAAGTACCTGTCTTCCAAGAGCAAAGCTTTGGAAAATCAGTGTAGAGAACTCCTGGACTGGAATGGCCACTTCGCAGACAAAGGCATTACCATTGACGACAAAATAGAAAAAAAAACTGGAAGCTTCCTCAAGGGCTTGCAATATAAAGTTTTTCATGTTTTTGAAAGCAAGAATGCGAGTCCATTTGACTGTGTATGGCAAGTTGTCCAGATTTTGAACTGATTTTACCCCAGCAAGACACCGTCTACTGAAGATGTGGACAAAGCCTACCGTCTAGGCCCCCAAAGAAAGACAGTCAACATCCCTGACCCATCATCGCCACGATGCACAGGTGGACAGACAACGTTCATATGCTGCAGGAACATAGTAGCAGGAAAGCCATGGCTGATACTTTAAGCATCCACATAGCCTCGGATCTGACAGACAGACAGAACGACATCCTTCATGTGAGCAGATGGAAAATCCTCTAAATTTCCCGTGCGTTGACATATTTAGTACACCATAGCTAGGTGCGAGTTTAGCGTGGAATGGTCCCTGCTATCGCTTTGTGGGGTAAGCTTTATGGAAGAACCGTCCCCATTGTCCGAAGCATCCAATCCGCTCACGCCCTTGTTTAAAATTTGCTTGTGACTCATGTGGTCACAGAGACGATGAAGAGAGAGGACGTTTGGTTCACTGCGTGATGTGAACGATCGGCCGTTTGGCTTAGGAGACTGGACTGTGGTTGCTGCTGCCGGTGGGTTTGCTGGTGTAAATGAAAGAAATAAAACTACAAGGAAGACAGGAACGAATTGTGGGGTCTGTGTCCTATGGGAGTGGATGAATGTCAGCGTACGCTCTACACACACGAACCCCAGGCCCCCGTACATTTAGATTCGCAAAAAAAAAAAAAGGCAGGAAAACGAGCCTTCTTTTACAATGGGCGACTACGTTACAGTACACACAATGACTTTCACCGTGACGTCAACAGCCGTCAACAAGTTCAAGGTGGACGTTCAGAATGGGAGATGGACAGATGAAAGGGGAGTGACAGAAATTACCACAAACAGCACAGCACACAGATGAGAGACACTACTGTTCAGACGGACAGGACGAAAGTGATCTTCCCAACCCCGAAATCAAGACAAAAGTAGCCATGATGGCAAACGCGATAGTCAACATCAGAAAGACATCCAAACCAGACAACTATCCAAAGACAGTGAATGAGACAAAGACAGACAACATGGTAAATCCCCAATCAAAGACAGACAACATGATATAGATCCCAAACAAAGACACACAACATGACAGATCCTCAAACAAACACAGACATCCTAACCAGCCAGAAAAAAAGGAGAAATGAGGACATTTATCAGAAAAACGGATATGACCAGAACTCGGTCATCAAAGTCTCCTGACAGACGAATAGGAATGAAGACGACTTCTTTAATAACTCGCTGCATCTACGGGAAAGAGCGGCTTCATCTGACACACCCACACTGTGGGAGATGCACACTGGACGTAAACACACAAAGAGACAATGGCAACCAGCGAAAAGATCAAATAGCAGAGCTGTTCCTGAATTTTACAGTGTGGATGAGTTCCCCCCCGACTCCGGAGAGAGACGGTGGTGGCTAAAAAAACGCCATATTCTTCAACTGTGGAGTCACCCACTGCTCTAGGACTACCGGTTCCTCTTCTGGCGCAACACTCCACGGCAGATGGCGTGTCAGTGGCAGACACAGTGTTCTCTACCAGACTTGACACTCGTCAAATTCCCCAGAGTATGCAACCCGTTTCAAAACTCCCTGAAACTGTCCATGATGACTGAGGCTGTGGACAGAACGAGTCACAACGCCCTTCTGAACCTGCATCATTCAGATCTTCATCAACTCCAGACACTCTGGAGGTCCAACATGACCTCAGCCAGACCCCGGTGAAGGAAGTGATGGACCCATGGGACTGCACGGAGAGTGGTCAGAATAGGATGTCCCAGTCCCCCTGATGTACACAGGACAGCCCTGTCCCCGACCAGACACTAGGTACCACCAACATGACTATTGAAAAAATGAAACCACCCGTACCCAACCCCTGCGCGTGGACCCCTTACACGCAGTAAAATAAAATGCAAACAGATGCTTCTTACAGACATCGTCCAAAGTGTGGGAGCCCACTCCTCCAAGAAGAAAGACTGTTTTCGGTCCCCTGCTGCCAGTAGCGCTATATAGGAATTCGGCCCTGCCCATGTCAAACACAGCAAGAGTAATCTGCCCCCATCATTTTTCATGCTTAACGTATAATGTTGCAGGAATAGATACAATTTACAAAATAGATATGCGATGCTATTTGACAAAATTCGATTTGATTGTTCCGACAGAAACATTCACAAAAAAACCCTCCCCACCTGTTCCCGATGTATGATGTTTTTTTTATTTCTAGTGCTGTGAGAGTGTCTGATGCTCGCACAGCCCGATTGTGTGGGGGGAGTAGCTTTGTCTCTACTCCCCCTCCCTCGACTTCCCATATCAGTGCCTTGCATCTTAGACACACATGAAATTCTCTTTTGACTTTATCCCCGCCCCACTGTTCCCTTTGACATGGGCAGATGGCCTGGTTCATGAAATTATTGGTCTTGTCTTTGCTTTTATTCCTTCTGTTTGACTACACAACATGTAAGTACATTCAATAGTAGCCTGCTTGTCGATATACGAATTACATAATGAGTGATTAAGTTGTTTGTCATTTATGTATGATATGTATTGAAATAAATTATGTGTGACAAATTGTAAGACTAGGCCGCAGCCTACAATCTTTATCTTTGAGTATATGAATGATCAATCATTCAGTCAATCAATCAGGCAAGCAAGCTCTCTCTCTCTCTCTCTCTCTCTCTCTCTCTCTCTCTCTCACCCCCCCCCCCCCCCCCCCCCCTCTCTCTCTCTCTGCTGCTTTGATTCCTTCTGGTTGACTACACAACATGCAGTTACATTTAAGAATAGCCTGCTTGTCGATTTTAGAATTGCATATTGGTGTAATTAAATTGTTTGTCATTATTAATGATATGTATTTAAATAAATTGTGCATGGCAAGGACAGATTGTAAGACTAGGCCATAGCCTACAATTTTTATCTTTGAGTATTAATAAGCAAGCAAGCAAGCAAGCAAGCATTCTCTCTCTCTCTCTCTCTCTCTCTCTCTCTCTCTCTCTCTCGTGTCGCGCGCGCGCGCGTGTGCGCGCGCGTGTCTGTGCGTGTGTGTCTGTGTGTGTGTGTGTGTGTGTGTGTGTGTGTGTGTGTGTGTGTGTGTGTGTGTGTGTGTGTGTGTGTGTAAGGTACCAGATAGATTGCAACTGACACTGCATCTGGGTGAGACTAATATAATGTTGTTTTTTTTTTAGAAATAGTTGGCATTTAGGCCAACATGAGAAATGGTTCTACGGCAGATCTGAAGTTCAAGTGACAAATAGTTATAGATAACAAGGGATGTTTTTTTTTTTTACTACACAGTAAAGCTTGAATAGATGCTGGCTGGAGAAATGTGTAGGAAGGAAAAACAAGAGTCATAGAGATATTGAGAACAATGAAAAGATTGAATTCAGGGGATGGAGCTTTGTTTGGAAATCGTTCGGTCTTTACGACAACGCCGATATGGAAAGAGTTCACACGTATGCAGTAAAACGTATTTTGCATGTACCATTACATGCATCGAACAAAATGGGTTTATGGTGAGAGCAGAAGATATCCTCTGTTTATATTAACGTATGTCAAAGCAATTATATACTGTTTAAGACTAGGTCAATCACTTACGACCAGACTCTGCACCCAAGGGTATGGAATTCTCTCGATACAACATGATTTGGGAAAATTCATTGGGTTTCTTGTGTACAGAAAACACTGACAGAAAATGGTTTTGGTAATGCTTGGTTTTGTCAGGGAGCAGGCAATCAGTCAGTTATTCCCCTGACCGCTGGGTCGTTGGGGGGACGTGATGAGGCAGCCGCTGTTTCTCTCCAGGCTCTTCTGTTGGTGGCTGTCTTGAGGAAATATGACATAGCCATTTTGGTCCAGTCCTTTATATTGCCGGACCAGCTCTTTCTCTGCCGTCCTCGTCTGCGCCATCTTTCAACGGTACCTTGAAGGATGGTTTTTGGAGAGGGTGTTGTGACGAATGACGTGACCAAACCATGCCATCCTCCGTCCTTTGACGGTTGCCAGAAGTGGTTCGTGGGGCCCAACTAGGTTAGTGACCAGGTTCCGCACATAATCATTGGTCTTGTGTTTTTTGTAGGAGATGCGGAGTAGTTTCCTCAGGCACCTGGTCTCAAACGCCTGGATTCTTCTTTCTGTTTCGGCCATCAGTGTCCATGTCTCGCAACCATATGAGAGGACGGAGACCACTAGTGACTTATAGAGCCGGAATTTTGTGTGGAGTTTGATGTTGCTCTTCCACACTCTGTTCAGTCTGGCCATCGCTGCTGATGCGGAGTTGAGTAGGCAATACTGCACAGTTTATTTCGGGTTTCAAGGATCGTTTGATTTAATCTTGCAGACAAAACTGTCATTTCAGCATGGATGGCAACGTCAAATACGAATGGTATCTCTCGTTTAACAGTAATTTGGCTTGAATGCGAACAAAAAATGGTTCGAAGCATCTGATAATAGGACATAACCTATGCGTCAGGAGAGAAACAACGATGAAGACGAAATACATTTTGTTTTTGATTGTCCTGTGTACGCACATGTTCACAGTAGATGCAGAATTTTCAATGAGCCAGCTGCAGAGAAAAAAAGAAACATATCATCGCAGCTCTATCCAGTAGGAATGAAAAAATACCCTATCATTTTCAAAATATATAGCAGAAGCCAGCGATTTTTTTAGAAGGAATACGAGAAATTTTCCTTCCACCACCCCCACAATTACTATTTTTTTTGTCTTTTCTTTTCTATTTTTTCCCTCCTTTTTTTTCTTTCTTGTTTTTCTTTTTTTTTGTATAGCCAGTCTCTTTTTTTCTCTCCTTCTTTTTCTCTAACTCACACGCACCATGTATGTTGTATTGCTTAAAAATGGACATTCTCTTGCTGACTTTAATGTTTAGCCGTTTGATACAGAGCGCCAGGGTTTATTTTTGATCTAGTATTTGGTCTGGTGACACTTTCACACCATATGTAACAAACAATGAAAAAAAAGGAAGACAGAAAGGCCCAGACACCCCCTGGGAAACCATCCTTGAAACAAAATACGAAAATAAGTTTGCAAGGATAGAGCCAGAATTGCGCGAGGGAGGACAGAAGCAATGGGAAGACCAAGGAGAGAGAGAGAGAGAGAGAGAGAGAGAGAGAGAGAGAGAGAGAGAGAGAGAGAGGTGGAGGCACACAGGTGTAGTAAAGATGGTGTACAGCTCGCCAGGCGAACCGGTCTATTCCCAGGAAAGCTATCCATACAGCGAAGAGAGGAGACTACAAGGAAGACAGAGGAAAGCCTTGCAGCGGGAACACCAGTATTTTTTCTCTTTTTTTTTTTCTTTGAACCTCCAATTCATTTTTTTTGTTTTTCTCTCTCTTCCACCCCCCCCCCCTCCTCTCCCTTCGTCCCCCCTCCCACCCTTAAAAAAAATAAAGTGGCGCTCAAAAACTCCCATCCGTTGCCGCTTGTCAGTCTACTTCTTTGCTCTCATACCATGCGTAGTCTGTGTGTTCATTTACGGATGGACATTCTATTGCCGTTTTAATGCCTTTTTTTTCTTAAAGTTTGATACGTTGGCGTCTGGGTTTGTTGATGTGCTGATGTTTAGTGTGCTGACACTTTCTGACTGACTGAAACCAAGTTATTGTCAGATTAACTCATGGTTGTGCCGACACTTTCATTCTGTTGTGTGTGTAACACTTTTGACCAAAGGAAACAATTAAGCAAAAGAAGGAGGAGAGACAGGAACAATTAATAATGCAGAGTGTATTTGTGTGTGAATGTTTGTGTGTGCGTGTGCGTGTGTGTGTGGGCGTGTGTGTGTGTGTGTGTGTGTGTGTGTGTGTGTGTGTGTGTGTGTGTGTGTGTGTGTGCGTGCGTGCGTGCGTGTGCGTGTATGCTAGTGCAAGCATGCACGCGTAGGGGGGGGGGGGGGGGAGAGAGAGAGAGAGAGAGAGAGAGAGAGAGAGAGAGAGAGAGAGAGAGAGAGTGTGTGTGTGTGTGTGTGTGTGTGTGTGTGTGTGTGTGTGTGAGTGTGAGCTTGAGGGTGACAGACAGGCGGACATACAGGAAGGCGATCAAGCAATCAGGAACAGATGCAAAGACAGACATAAAGACTGACTGACAAGAGAGAGAGAGAGAGAGAGAGAGAGAGAGAGAGAGAGAGAGAGAGAGAGAGACAGAGAGAGACAGAAGAGAGAGAGATAGAGAGAGAGAGAGAGAGAGAGAGAGACAGAGAGAGAGACAGAGACACACACAGAGAGATTTTATGTCATCATCAGTGGCTGTTTCTTTATACAGTCAGCTATTTTCGATGTTCGGGGGTGGGGGGGGTGGAGGGTGGAGGAGGAAGTTTGGAGTAAGTTAGAGATCTTATGTTCAACTCTTTAAAAAAAATATGTGTTAAAGATAGAACAGAATCGGTTTTCTAAAAAAATGCTAAAACACATCTTAGCCACGAGAACAATGAGGTTAATATATTTATACTTTACTTCATTTTGACTGGGTCTATTTACTCCAAACAAAATATCGGATACAGACGGCTTTATTTTTCCGTCTGTTTTTAGATGAATAGATTCATCAATAAAACATCAAAACTTTTGTACTCCTGGGCATTCACAGGAAAAAAAAGTTCAATGTAATCAATCGTGTCAGGACAATAAGAACATTTGTTGTTTTTCTTCTACCTGCATTTCACTAAGAAGAATATTTGTTGGATAAACTTCTGATTTTGCTTCTCTAGTAACTTCCTGTGCTCTGGACCACGTGGATGTTTCTAATTTAATGCCGAAATTTGTACGCCAAAAATGAGACGAACAAGGAATTACCGTTTCTTTACCGTCAAGTAATAATTTCTTAATATCCCTCATTTTCATGTTGTACCGACCTGCCTGGCACATCTGATGTCCTTCTTCTTGCTCTCACCTTTCTGTATCCATTGAGTCCATGACTTTGGAATAGAGTTGGTTAAGATGTTATCTGTCAATACCGTGTGTGCTCTGTTTTCCCCAGACTAAGTCATCGTTATCAATGATATGAGATTCTTGCAAACAGACTAGTCACATTTTTCATTTGTTTGAATAATGAAATACTGATGTTCTCTTGAATTTATTTTTCATTCCTCTGCAATTCAGAGAAATTGTGCACACTTTATCCCATTGATGATTAACATATATTAAGTTTTGATTCTTTGGTCTATTATATCTTCTATGTTTACCTGTTTTTTCGTACGTGATGTCACAGTAAATACCTTCATCACTCGACACAAGAGGAGTTTTTCAACGTCGCAGTCCATTGTCAAGAGCCAGTCCATCATTAATGAAACAGTCCCAGCAATGCCAAGCATTAACGTGTCACGTCCACGTCGGCTGGGCCATCCTGTGGAGTTTCACGGCGACGTGAACGGCTTCAGTCCTGTTTTGCCTCTTCAAATTTACCTCCTTTGTGAGGACTGGCAGTGTCCTGAAAACGGCGCCGTTTGGGAGTCTCTGACCATCGGCGAGTCGGACACTGCAGCTCCAGGGACGAACCCAGTGTGGTCTGCCGAATGCTGGAGCGTCCTCTGTCCTGGCAGATTTTTTTTTTCTCTCTCTTTTTCTCCTCACTCTGCATCCCACACTTATGCACCTCTCTCTCATCCTCACTCTCCTCCCTCCCTGCCACTCACGTTCCCTTTCTTCTCCTCAGTCACCCCAACACTCTGAACTTGTGGCTGAGCTGACGCAGTGAGGTCACAAGAGGGGTACCCTCGCTTGCGCCCTGTCTTCCTTAATGCCCTGCTCACAACGTCCTTTATATACACAGAGGCATGGTGGTTTTCATTTAGAGACTTGGGGACACGTAACTGGTCTTTCCACAAGTTTCTGTTCTTTATGCTATATCTTAGCTGTGGAAAAAAAAAAAAAAAACTAACTTAAATTTTTTTTCGAGGGGAACAGATGGAACTGTTATAGAAAGTGAATCGACGTCCAGTGAGGAAACATGTCAACTTATTATCACTGTTCCGCCCTCTTTCACATTTTAAAGCAGAACGAAATTCGCATCCGCCTTAATAGGGAGTGTTCGATGCCACTGTCAGCAACAGACATAGATATGTTATCAATAAATACCTTGGTCGCAGGCCTTTTTTCACCAGACTGACCCCTCAGAATGAATGGATTCGTGTTCATAACTTGTAACACTGTACATCTGAGGCGTAGACCCTAGATTAGAAGGCACGATCTTGTCTCTCCCTGTGGCTGGGTAGATCCTCAATAATCCACCGATCTGTTGCGCTCCAACCACCGATCCTTGTCCAGCGGTGTGTTTGGCTGCCAACCAGACCTCGAGAACAGTGGCTAGGCGGTTACTGTCATTGTCGAGAATATCTCTTGCTTAAAAAAAAAAAAAAAGTGAACGCTTGCTGCCATTTTCACAAATACGATAACACACCTCCATGCAAAAGAAGAAGAAAAAAAACAAAGAAGAACCAAACAAACCAACAAACAAAAAGAAAGCTGGGGGGGGGGGGGGGGGGGGATACTTAACGACGAAGTGTCGATAAACAGACGAAAAAGATTCCGAAATGGCAACAGATCGCTTAGACGAATTCAGCACGGCAGAGAAAAAGCTGTCAGACAACACAGTTCACATTCGGCGTGGTATGAGAGCACACATAAAACGCGTCCCTCCACATGGCTGTCACTCACCGAATCCAAAATTTAACAATCTGTTGAGTTTTCAATTTTGTGACGATAGATATATGTACATTCTGTGCTTATTTTGTATTGTTCATGGCTTGATGGTCAACGATAATAATTAAGTATGCTGCTCGTGCGCGGCGCAAGCGCGCGCTTGTGTGTGTGTGTGTGTGTTTCTTAAAATGAGCCTTCAGCAAGCTTATAATCTCCAAGAGGGTGACAATCTCCAATGGGGAGGAAACTCACTAACATATAACTCCTGGTCAGATACTGGTATTTCGAAACCTGATTGTGTTTTTCCTCAGTGACCGCAGAAAGTGATAACTTGACTCCTCTGCCTTTTCGGTGTTAAGAAGAATGCTATCCCCCAAAAAGCTGGTGTGCAATACTGTAGTATGTTTGTGAAAAAAAAAAAAAAACAACCAAGGTGCCAGCTAAGAAGCAAAAGTAGTAGAAAGAAACTCGTGGAGAGCGTGGCGGCAGAGAGTCCTCAGAAGAGAAGCCCCTTTCAAGCAAGTGTTTCGGCCCTTATCTCCTGACACTCAAGGGGGTTGGGCCACACCCGGTTCATGACTCTGGATGTCCCTCTGCTTGAACACCTCTCTATTGCTTCTGCCATTGCTTTCAGGGCTCTGGTTTTTTCCCTCCCTGCAACTGAGAGCTGTTTCATGAGGCTGTATGCAGACGTTCCTACAACCCCCCTAGCTCCAATTTCTGCTGTGAGGACTTTGACCTGACAGCCTTCTCTCCTCAGGCTCTTTGCCAGATCAGCATACTTTTCAGTCTTGTAGATTTGAGCTATCTCCATTCTGTTCTCATATGGCACCGTGAGCTCGATCATGATCAACTGCTTGGTTGACTGAGAATGGACCACAATGTCTGGTCTCATGCCACTCTTGCTGATGATCTCTGGGTGACTTCCATTCTGGGAGGTCTGCAGTGCACTCCCAATCATCTGCCCCATCCAGCAGACTCTGCCTGCATGTTCCGAGTGGCACTGTTGTTTTTGGTCATGATTCGCTGCCTCCTGCCGTGGAGAATGTTGTGGGTGCTTTTGGAGTCCTGATTTTTCCTTTTGTGGTGTTGGTACTAGCCCAGACTACTTGTACAATCTCTTTGAGCACTTGGTTGTGTCTCCATGTGTACCTTCCTTGAGCCAGGGCTACCTTACAAGAGCTTAGGACATGCTCCACTGTTTGTTTTTCATGGCAGAGGGGTGCATGAAGAATCGTCTGTTTTTCCTCACTTCACCAGGTTTGCATTTGAGGGCAGACGGTCATATGCAGATCTGAGAATGAAGCTGATCCTGAGAGGGGCCATGTGCCAAATGCCATTCCAAGTGAGAGACTTCTTTGGAGTACATTCTCCCACGTTGTCCATTGCCCTTGTTGGCTCTGCTGGACTGCTTTTTGGAGTTTTTTTTTTTAGTCTTCTTCTATTCCCATCTCCTGAATCATCATGTCTCTTTTGGCTTTTCCTTTGGCCTTTGACCACCATTCAGTTTTGGTCACACCCAGTCCTTGTCTGTTGGTCTGTGTGTGTCCTGTTATTTCTCTGATCTTGAGACTTTCTTTTGCAGAATCCATCGCCTCTTGAACTTTCCATTTTCTGCGTGTCTTCAGCTGGGGCTTGATTGTTTCTACCACCTTGTCTCCTGAGTCCTCCAGCATACTTTGAAGTCTGATCTTCCCTGCTTTGTATTCCTCCAGGATGGATTTCAGTGGTAGTTTCAGCTTTGCTTGGAGACAGTACAGCGCTATGTCAGTCAGACAGGGTGGGACACCAAGCCATTTCCTTGTGAACTTGTTGATTTTGGATTCCATTGCCTCCACCATGCTGGTGCAGATGTCGTATATCATCAGAGGCCATAGGAACTTTGGTATCAGCATGAACTGCAAACACCAGACCTTGTATTTGCCAGAGAGCCCACACTGGTCAATGGTCTCCAAGCCTTCTTCCGACATCTGTTTGGTTTTTCTTCTGCTCTTTGTGTGTCTTTCAGCGTATCATCATACCATCTTCCAAGGCTGTTGACTGGCTCTTCTGTAACTGTTGGAATGGCCTGGTTGGCAACACTGAAGACCACAGATTCGGCCACTTTTCCTTTCCTCAGTGAGAGACTCCATGATTTCTTTGGCTTGAACTTCATTCTGGATGAGGCAACTATGTCATCCAGCCTCTCCAGCACATGACGTGTTTCGTCTTCTCTGGATGAAATCACTGTAGTGTCATCCATGAAGGCCTTGAGGGGGCATCTTGTATCCATTGCCAAGGTCTGTTTGTCTTGCATTGCTTCTTGCTGCTTTCAAGATGACTTCCATTGCCAGCACGAACAGTATTGGGGAATTGCACAGCCCATTGCAATGCCCACTTCCAAGTTGATCCAATCTGTTGTGTACTCCTTGGTAGAGAACCGCATTGAGAAGCCATTAAAGTACTTCTTGAGCATGTAGCGGATGTTCTTTGGCACATGGTACATTTCGAGAGCCAGCTGTATCATCTCATGGGGTACAGATCCATATGCGTTTGCCAGATCAAGCCACACTACCTCCAGGTCTCTCTTTTTTGTTTTTGCTCTTTGGATTGCGTCCCAGATCATTGTGGTGTGTGTTCTACACAGCCAGCCACCACGCCTGGGATGCCACCTTTTTGGACTGACACATCCAAGTACTTGATTTCCATGAGGTACTTGGTCAGCCATGACAGAGAAAAAGATTTTTTTACCTTCGACGTTCAGTAGCGATATTGGCCTGAACTGGCTGATGTCACTTGAGTTTTGTTCTTTGGGGATGTACACACCCTCTGGAGTCATCCGACGGCCGCTAATCTTCTGGTTTCTCCAAGCTGATCGCAGCAGCCTGTGGAGCCACTCCAGCACCTTGGGACATTTCTTGTACAGCTGGTAAGGTATTCCGTTTGGCCCTGGTGATGATTTGGCTCTGGCTTTGTCGACCACCTTCTTGATTTCAGCCAACGTTGGAGGCTTGTCATTGAACTGTTCCTCAGGGTTGGTTGGCCACACCAGACCTTGAATGTCGAGTGGTGCTTTGTTCTGTGAGTCAGAGCATGTTTCCTCAGATGCTGCTCAAGAACTCCTTTGTCCACACTTAGGGTCCCAGAGTTTGGCTGCTCAGAGTTCTGGCAAACTGGAAGGGGTGTCTGAAGAAGCGCTCTTGTGTCTTCTTCTTTTTGCTCTTCCTCGTCCTCGCAGATTCTGCTTTGCTGAGGGCGCTGTGTTTTTGCTTTCAGGTCTTCCCAGAGTTTTTCCAAGCCTTGTTTTTTTTCAGCTGGCAGCTGGCAGTGAAGTCTTCATTTGCTTCTTGAGGTTTTTCCTTTGGACCCTGATCTTGTCCATCTCTTTTTGGCGTCTGGATTTCTTTGGAGGTGTTTTTCTCTTTGGGTAGTTTTGCTCCATAGGCGTCTCTACATGTGGCATACACAATGTCCCCATATGTGGCTAGTTTGTGTTCCAGGGTGCTTTTCCCTATCAGTGCATCGAGTCTTTGGACGATTTTTGCATCCAGTTTCTCCCAATCTTCAGTCTCGTTTGCTCGTGGCAGGTTGAGTTTCAGGCGCCTCGCATCGAGGGCCTGTGCAAATTCCTCATCCGAACCAACAGCGTGGATGTCCTTGGCACTGTGGTTTAAATCCTGGCCTTGGTCTTCCGACGTCTAGCTGCTGATGCAGTGCGTTCCTGCTCATTCAGATGAGTCTTCACACATCCCATCTTTGTTCTGTGGATCTTCATGTCACGGGTGGTAGCTTCCCACAGACACATGGATATTCCATTTGGACCATGTTCATAGTCAGTTTGGGATTTGCAGTCGTGATTGGTTGAGCACTGATGCATTCTCCAATGGATGAAAAGAAAATCATGAAAGAGCAAAATAAGCCACATTTTGTTGTGAAAAGTAAAAAAATATACCAAGATATCCTCTTAAGTGCTGAGGGCCAGTTCTTGGGCCTAAATGACAATATCTTACATAGTTTGTGTTCTTTTGCGAAGGATGATGTTAAGATTTTAAAGAATTCTTTCCCTATATTTGTTTTGACTCTTCCATCATATGGTGGATTATACCATATGATTTTCATTTTCCTGTTCTTCTTGTGTCTGTTTGTGTCATTATCTGGGTCGTATCGTAATGTATAGTTGTAGCCACTTTTATACAACACTTCTTGGTATTCAGCTGCAGCGTTATTGAATGCTGTTTCATTACATGATAAATCGGATAGTCTTTTAAATATAGGGAAAGAATTCTTTAAAATTTTTAACATCATCCTTCCCAAAAGAACACAAACTATTTAAGATATTCAATAAAACAACATCAAATTATCATACTCATGTATGCCGAATCTTAAAAACATCATTGATTCAACAAACAAAATGAAAAGCAGTACAGAGAAAAACGAGGGTGACGAAAGGAAATCTTATAACTGTACCAAAAAAGAACAGTGCCCCCTAAATAACAAATGCCTCTACAACAATATTGTGTACTAAGCCACTGTGACATCGGAGAATACAGAAGAAACATGCGTAGATATCACTGAAAATCAATTTAAAACTAAACCACAAAACAGTCATTCAACAAAGAAAGATACAAAAACCAAACAGAACTAAATAAGTACATTTGGAAACTCAAAGATAAAAATATAGACTACAACACATCTTGGAAAATCCTAAAAAGAGCAGCACCATACAGTAACATTTCAAAAAGATTTAACCTGTGTCTAATTGAGAAATACATAATATTATGTAAACCACAATTAGCAACTCTAATTATTAGAACTGAAATGGTTAACAATTGCAGGCATAGGTGTAAATTCCTATCAGTGAGTAGACTTAAAAAAAAAAAACGAAACAAAACAAAACAAAACAAACAAAACAAAACCAAACCCTGAGAAGCACATGTAACACGTGAAATGAAACAACAAGCTATATAACACTGACAGCACAAGTCTCCCGCATCCTGACGACTGCACATGCAAAAAACAGACCTGTTGTTGTTTTAAGCTTGTTTTCTTAGCTTGTTTTTAACCTGACAAATGTCGCTCCCATTGTGGTTGAGCATTTCTTTTAAAATAACGTTGATTCTTATCACTAGTGTGTTTGTGTGTGTGTGTGTGTGTGTGTGTGTGTGTGTGTGTGTGTGTGTGTGTGTGTGTGTATCATGCTGAACAATGAAGTAGTGGGAAAAAACAAGTGCAGGCTAACAATTGCTTCCGTCATTATGTAATGACTTGGCAAATATATGAATTTAAAAAAATGAAGATGATGAAAATGGGGGAAATATAACATAAATATGAGAAACCCTTCACTAGATGCCAGAGGGAAGCATCGTACCCCTCTTCGAAGGCAGATCTATTCGTATTGCCTGCTCCTAGGCTTTTCCTCCGCTGGATCGGACTCATCAGGGAGACACGGCTGATTGTGTCTGTGCTCTTGGTGTCAGATAGAGACACATCACAGTCCATAATTCTGTGGTGTTCTCACTGTGGTGTTCTCACTGTGGTGTTCTCACCACCAAGGGTTCAAAAAAGAATCCAACAGCACCCCCAAAGCAGCTAGTGAAGGGTAGTAGCTCTCTCCTCTCTGTGTGTTGTGTGTGTTGTGTGTGTGTGTGTGTGTGTGTGGTGGTGTGCGCGCTAATATACAGACATATATATATAATATATATATATATATATACATACAGGAGAGAGAGAGAGACGAGAAGAGAGAGAGAGAGAGAGAGAGAAGAGAGAGAGAGGAGAGGGAGGAGAGGAGAGAGATCTTTTCGTAGATATGTGGTCCGAATCTTCTGGACATAGCCTTACATCAAAACCTCTCCTGGGTATCTCGTCAGCAGCTTCAGAACTTAACTAAAAAATCATAAACTACTGACGAAGCGCCGAACGAAAACACGTCTGCGATTTCCAGGTCCACTTGCGCCAACAGGCCTCCACCGACGCTCTGTCCATAGTTACGAATGGTGTGTGGGCTAGTTATTTCTACATGGCCGTAGACGAGTCTACAAACATATGCTTTCCCAGAGTGAACAGCGTGAGGCTCCAAGAGGCAACGAGCCAACAAACCCCCAGGACCATTTTTGAAAGAACACTACCCACTTGGAAAATGTAAGTCTATGATTTTTTTGGTTGTGGGAACAAACAGGTCTGAGCCTCGGTAATCCTTTGGTTTTTTCCTTCGCACCTACTGCCCCCCCTTCTTTGCCCCGATCACCCCTTTCCCCGTGCCTACTCACAGGTGGGCCGAGCGTCGTAAAAACGAAAAATAGAAAGAGATAACAGACTCTTGCTCATTTCCCCATGTTTTCCAGTTTTTTTTCTGAAACCAAACTTGTCACTATTGTTAAAACGCTAACAGAAGTAACACTTGTACAAGGAAAGACGGGCAGCTTGACGTTTCTAACGAAGCAAAGAAGCAACTGTCGATTTTTCGCAGTTGTGATCTTCCCCGCACTCGATGGTTTTGGGTACACACAAAGCAAGAACTATAACCTTGGCAAACGCATCCGATCTGAAGAACAACGTGAAGTAGGAGCTCGCATTCTTGCACCCACACGGAGACTGTAACATCGCGTCACCACGGGCACCGAGGTTTTTCTGTTTCCCACCCTGTCTCATCTCGCCCGACGCAGAACGGGTAGAGGTCAATTCAACAAAACGGAAAGAAGCAAAGATTGTTCCCCATCGCGAGGTCCAATCACCATGGCAAAGGATAGATCGGGAAGGAATGTGATTAGAGTAACCGATAAATTAATGCATGACGATCGAACATTTAGCCCGTTGACCGAATAACCCGTTTACGAAGGCATCGCCGATCAATTTCCGATAGTATCGAGACAAGAACATAATACTACGAAAAGGAGGTTCGGAAAGTACATAGCTCAAGAAGAGTAGGCTAAGGAATCAGCGCTTTCAGGACGGCTGAGGACATCACGTCGTGGAGCCCCCGAAGGCAAAACGTCCACCATCGGCAACGGAAAAGGTAAGGCGATAGAATCCGTCTGACCGGGGAGGCGGAAGGACCTCTCGGCAATACAAGTGCCGAAGCGCCAGCAGCGGGAGAGACAAAGTATGCCGGTATCTACGGGGGTGGCAGAGCGGGCTACGAGCAGGTGCCGTATTCCCTCAGAATCGTCGAACCTGACGACGTACGACAGCTGGGGGATTCTGACCGACTCCCAGGCCTTGCTCCCTTCAGGCTAGTTCTCAGTCAGCGTGTGAAGCGACTAGATAACGCATAGACCGTCGGCCGACTACGTGCCAGGTGACGGAGCGGTCGAACCATCCATGCGGGGTAGTGGACAGTGGTGGTCGAGAGGTGGATGTATACTATCCAGAACCTGTCACTGCCGGCGTGAGTGAAGTATGCAGTGATCCCAAGAAAGCCCTAGGAGGTAAAATTGATCCAATTCGGGACGATTTATTTCACGGCAAGCGCGTATACGGTGGAATCTCTGTTCTGTGGATCCGCCAGAAAAGGGCTGTAATGGGGGCGGAGTGCAAGTGGCTTAACTGACACAATGTATACAGACATCATTGTGTTTGATCTCCGACGGACCAAGGGCGTAACTATCCTACAACGCAAATACAGCCTGCTCCGAGTAACTCTCGCTCAGACCTTGTGTGTAGCAGTCCGAAGAATGACACATCTTATTACAATGTGTCACAGGCAGGTGGTACAAGCCATTTGGACCGTGCGGTTTAGTTATGGAAAACGGGGCCCAGCGGAAAAGAATCGTTCGCATCTCAGCTTCCCCTTGCCCGAGACCTTAAAAAAAAAACAGATCCAACGGTGGCTCGTGGTAGGGTTCACAAACTGAAGCCCAGTAGATAATCCTATCTTACACATACACATATAGATAACATACCTAGCCCGATCGAGACGGATTTTTTTTTTTTGGTTTTGGGTTTTTTTTGTTTTTTGTTTTTGTTTTTTGTCTTTTTGTTTTTTTTTGCTATATTTTTTACCCACAGTAGTTGCTCGTGATGTTTGGGCATACTCCTTACAAAGCCTAGCCTAGCACAGTTCCTAGAATGTTTTAGTATAGATATGTCATCTTCTTTTCAAAGCCCCTGACAATGACATTTTTTTCTTTATTTATATTCCATTCCATTCTTTCTTTTTTTGATTTTTTTTTTTTTTTTTTCCATATTCTTCATTTGCAAATTTTGTACATGATCTTTTGAGCCTATGGCTGAGATTTGAGCGTTCGACCTTGGCCAAGGTACCCTTGCACTATTGCAATTAAAAGCCTTAGCCACTGAGATGTCATTGAACCTTGAACTTGATCTAACAATCTGGACTTGTAATTTTGGTGGCTGTCCCCCTTGGGAACTGTGTTTATAGTTTACATGGTTGGGGTGTTTTTTTTTTGTGTTTGTTTGGTTAGTTTGTTTTTTTAAATTTAAATTTACTATTATGTCTGTTAAAGATATCTTACTGTGCTAGAATTGATAAAATAGTTAGAACTCAGCCTCTCAATGATTATTCAAAGGCGTTTTTCGCCCTTTTCCTCTAAGAAGTTGTTTATTTTCCACTTTCCCTGTTCCACTTGTTGTTTTTAAATCACGTGACTGAAGCAGTCCTCAATGGCTAACTCTTGCTTGTGTTGTTGCGAACTGCATCTTGTATCTTGACTTTTTTATACACGCTGCTTACATCCAGTAGTCCTGGCACTAGCGCAGTGGTCGGGTCCTAACTGACAGGTGCATAGCATAACATTAGCAATGAAATAAGACATAGCAATGCTCAAATCTTTGGCCTCATTTTTGGAGTTTTTTGTTTGTGTGTAAAGTTTTTTTGCCCTAGTTTCCGTTTTTAAACCGAGGATTTCCTGGTTTTGTGTGTCCCAAAACTATTTTTTCTAGTTTTTGGAGTTCCTCCAACAATTTATGAAGAAGATATAACTTCCCCCTCAAAGGTACTTTTAGATCTAATTGATTTGCTTCAAAGGCAATTTAATACAACAAGTTCAAACTTGCTGGGTGGCGTTTTTTCTGTGGTCGGCCCGTGTGAACATCAGCTCTGGACCATCTGCCCAGCAATCCCTTTTGAGTCCGCGAGCTTTGATTCCCTGGATGCATTGTGCGCACAGTAAACTGGGTTCCTCGGTTTTGTGGCTCACGTTCGAGGGAGTGGGAAGAATCCGTGGGGTAAATATTTGTTTGTAGCATCCTTTCTTTTGCGTTTTGACACTAATTCCCATGTCAGAGAACGAGTCCCCTTTTTTTTTTTTTTTTTTTAATTTGGCTGATCGATACAAAGTAGACTACAATGTGTGAGTGGTGTGAAGGCAGTAGACCCGGATAATACCCGTGTCAATGTGGTTGTAAGTATTCCTTTTATTAGATTTTTGTGTTTTGTTGATGCTTGAGTTACTTGTTGTTGTTGTGGTCGTGTGTGTGCTGTTAAGAAGCGAAATGTGTGGAGGAGTGGGCTATGGGGGAAAGGTTTTGTCCATCGACCCGTCAGTAACATTATAATGATTTCTCCCTCTGTCAAGGAGGTCTTTGTCATGGATCTGTCAAATATCTACAGTGTTTCTTTTTTTCTTGTCTAATGTTTATTTCTTTGCCTCCGAAATGATGGTTGATCAAGATCCTTTTAAAATTTGTACTTACAATTGTAATGGGCTTAATAACTCTTGTAAAAGAAAGGATGTTTTTGATTTCTCTGGAAGAAAGCGAAAGCCCAATCTATTGTCTCCAAGAAACTCACAATGACTCGCTATTCAGAATGAAAACTTTATTAGAACCATTGGGGTTATCTAATGTTTTGGCTCAAGTGGGTCAGAAAACTATAGAAATGGGTGTTGCTGTTTTATTCAATAATAACTTTGAATACAAAGTTTTTGATGTTATTAGAGACCAAGAGGGATGCTATGTCATTCATGAATATTGAAATCCTCAAAACCAAAGTTAACTTTGGTCAACGATATGGGCCCAGCAGTGTGTGATAACCCTGATTTTTTTTTAGAAAGAATTTCAGAACTTATTGACAACATTGAAGAGCATTCATTGTTTGCAGGATTGGATTGTTTGTTGAATGCGGAACTTGATTTTCGTAAATTACCTAGTACAGAGATATTTTTTTTTTTCCCCAAGGGAAAAACACGTAGAAAGATACATGATATTA
>JADBJO010013276.1:0-22500 GCA_016801955.1 Conus betulinus
GCCCTCTAATCCCTGCACCTGCCCTTCATAAAAAATGGTTCGATCCAGCCACTCTGCTGTAGGCATAAGAGTCACGGACTAGCAGCAAGTGGAAGGAGCCGAATCGGAATATATCACTGTAGAAGTTAAAGGTCCAGTGTTGTTTCGTGCGTTACAGGCATAAAGGAGAGCGCTGGAGCCACGCTACAGTATCATCTACTGAACTGAAGCGTCTCTAGAGAGAGGTGCTCAGAACAGTTTCATGACCTGCATAGCGCATATCTGTTTGACTTTTTTTCAGGCCTGGTTGACACCGGAATGTGTCATTAAAAAAAAACACCACAAAACACGGTAACATGAAAGTTACAGAAAGAAGAGAATGATTACACAGTCCAGAAGGCAGCCCAGCAAGGCCTACAGGGGCAGTGGACTGTGTGGGAAAATGCGCTTCAAAGAAATCTCAGCTGGAAAGATATGTGGCACTTGGCGCCCCTTAGGATCAACTTTATTCGCACATCTTTATATGAAATCCTATCCTCGACTTCAAACCTGGTGAAATGGGAGAAATCAGGTGTGACCCGACGTATCCGCCCTGTCATGGCAAACAGTGGAACACGAAGCAGCGTTAACCAATGGGAGGTACCCACGAAGACACAACAAAGAGCTTATGGAGATTGCAGTCGCGATTAGCACCGCCAGAGGAAAATATAACGCCACCAGAAGCTCCAGCAGCAACGCTCTATACAGCAGGAGGCCACAAATCATGGTCTGGAACAGCTGTGATATCTAGAGCATGTCAGCGGGGCCCACTGAAATGGGATAGATGGCTTGGAGTGCAGTGCACAGCAGACTTTCTAGAGTGGGATCACCAGGATGAGTGGCAGTCACCGGATAATGTCACTGAGGTTCGTCAAAACAAGTGACCCTGACTGGGCTCACTTAGACACATGAAACCGGAATGAAGCAAACTCACAGCTACAACACTGAGAAGTAGAGCAGTGTAGCCAACAGCTTGAGGGAGTACGGATCTCAAACCGAACTCCTCGCCATAGAGTGGGGAGCAAGGGAGATTGAGGCTCATGGTTCTATGATCTCATGAAACAGCTGGCGATTTCTCGTAAGAAGAGGACCAGAACCCTGAAGAAAATGGCACAGGTAGCTGAAAAGATGGGGTATAGTCGAGGATGAACAAAAGTAACCTTAATGTCGGCTTAAAATTCTCAACCTAGAACACGTGGATTGTAGAACACGTGTCCAACACGTGTCCAACATCTGTGTCGATAAGACATCCGTCTAAAAAGACACACCTTGTGACGCCCACCTATCCAAAAGTAACGGGTTCGAATCCCGGCAGCACCAGAAAAAGACTTTTGGCAGCAGAAGGGCGTCTGAAAGGCACGACCTGGATACGGCCCGGCCCCTTTGGAGTGGGAGCTGTTCAGGGTTCAAACACTTGCCTGTGGTGCTGGTTTTCAACCTAAAGAATTTCTTCCTACCTAAAAGTGATAAGGGGAAGCATAAAACACACTTTGTCTTGGAATACCATACCGTCATCGTCATCAATGTTATCGTTACTAACCGTCATAATTAGGGAAATAGGAGTGGGGAGAGGAGGAGAGGGAGGAGGGATATGACGGATGCTGTAGCCCTTCATGCCATTATGGAGACAATCTGCTCTGGCTCTGGCACTGGCGCACCGGTAAGAGGAAGGTGCAGAATAACCGAAGAATTAAAAAAAAATGTTTTCCTAATTGGCAGGTGTGACGTGCCTCGTGCTAAGTGGGTGGCAACTTAAGCCATCCTCTCACCTGCAACTTCTACTTCTGAAGGTGTTAGCTCTAGCATGTAGTGAGAATTGTGTGTTAGCTCTCGCATGTAGTGAGAATTGTGTGTTAGCTCTCGCATGTAGTGAGAATTGTGTGTTAGCTCTAGCATGTAGTGAGAATTGTGTGTTAGCTCTAGCATGTAGTGAGAATTGTGTGTTAGCTCTAGCATGTAGTGAGAATTGTGTGTTAGCTCTCGTATGTAGTGAGAATTGTGTTAGCTCTAGCATGTAGTGGGAATTGTGTGTTAGCTCTCGCATGTAGTGGGAATTGTGTGTTAGCTCTCGCATGTAGTGAGAATTGTGTGTTAGCTCTCGCATGTAGTGAGAATTGTGTGTTAGCTCTAGCATGTAGTGAGAATTGTGTGTTAGCTCTAGCATGTAGTGAGAATTGTGTGTGTTAGCTCTAGAATGTAGTGGGAATTGTGTGTTAGCTCTCGCATGTAGTTAGAATTGTGTGCTCTCTAGCATGTAGTGAGAATTGTGTGTTAGCTCTCGCATGTAGTGAGAATTGTGTGTTAGCTCTAGCATGTAGTGAGAATTGTGTGTTAGCTCTAGCATGTAGTTAGAATGTGTGTTAGCTCTAGCATGTAGTGAGAATGTGTGTTTAGCTAGCATGTAGTGAGAAATTGTGTTAGCTCTAGTAGTGAGAATTGTGTGTTAGCTCTCGCATGTAGTGAGAATTGTGTGTTAGCTCTAGCATGTAGTGAGAATTGTGTGTTAGCTCTCGCGTGTAGTGAGAATTGTGTGTTAGCTCTTGCATGTAGTGAGAATTGTGTGTTAGCTCTAGCGTGTAGTGAGAATTGTGTGTTAGCTCTCGCCTGTAGTGAGAATTGTGTGTTAGCTCTAGCATGTAGTGAGAATTGTGTGTTAGCTCTCGCATGTAGTGAGAATTGTGTGTTAGCTCTAGCATGTAGTGAGAATTGTGTGTTAGCTCTCGCCTGTAGTGAGAATTGTGTGTTAGCTCTCGCCTGTAGTGAGAATTGTGTGTTAGCTCTCGCATGTAGTGAGAATTGTGTGTTAGCTCTAGCATGTAGTGAGAATTGTGTGTTAGCTCTAGCATGTAGTGAGAATTGTGTGTTAGCTCTCGCTTGTAGTGAGAATTGTGTGTTAGCTCTAGCATGTAGTGAGAATTGTGTGTTAGCTCTCGCTTGTAGTGAGAATGTGTGTTAGCTCTAGCATGTAGTGAGAATTGTGTGTTAGCTCTAGCATGTAGTGAGAATTGTGTGTTAGCTCTAGCATGTAGTGAGAATTGTGTGTTAGCTCTCGCGTGTAGTGAGAATTGTGTGTGTTAGCTCTCGCATGTAGTGAGAATTGTGTGTTAGCTCTAGCGTGTAGTGAGAATTGTGTGTTAGCTCTCGCCTGTAGTGAGAATTGTGTGTTAGCTCTAGCATGTAGTGAGAATTGTGTGTTAGCTCTCGCATGTAGTGAGAATTGTGTGTTAGCTCTAGCATGTAGTGAGAATTGTGTGTTAGCTCTCGCCTGTAGTGAGAATTGTGTGTTAGCTCTCGCCTGTAGTGAGAATTGTGTGTTAGCTCTCGCATGTAGTGAGAATTGTGTGTTAGCTCTAGCATGTAGTGAGAATTGTGTGTTAGCTCTAGCATGTAGTGAGAATTGTGTGTGTTAGCTCTCGCTTGTAGTGAGAATTGTGTGTTAGCTCTAGCATGTAGTGAGAATTGTGTGTTAGCTCTCGCTTGTAGTGAGAATTGTGTGTTAGCTCTAGCATGTAGTGAGAATTGTGTGTTAGCTCTAGCATGTAGTGAGAATTGTGTGTTAGCTCTCGCCTGTAGTGAGAATTGTGTGTTAGCTCTCGCCTGTAGTGAGAATTGTGTGTTAGCTCTCGCATGTAGTGAGAATTGTGTGTTAGCTCTCGCATGTAGTGAGAATTGTGTGTTAGCTCTCGCATGTAGTGAGAATTGTGTGTTAGCTCTAGCATGTAGTGAGAATTGTGTGTTAGCTCTCGCATGTAGTGAGAATTGTGTGTTAGCTCTCGCATGTAGTGAGAATTGTGTGTTAGCTCTAGCATGTAGTGAGAATTGTGTGTTAGCTCTCGCTTGTAAACAGTAAACAAGTGGGGTAGTCTTTTGCTCCCATAAGGAAACCTAACACAGAGTAACTTTTACTCAAGACTGGCACAGCCTTTTAAACTTGAATAAAGTCAGACAAATACAAAGACGTTGCCTTTAAAAGGGATTGCGATGGTTCCCTTATGCAGCCAGTGTAGAGTTTTCATATTTTCTTAATTTCATGTTCCCAGTTTACATCTTCAACCTCCCTGCCGCCCCCCTCCGCCCTCCTTAAGTTCAAAGTTCTGCCAAGTCATTACTATGAAGACAATTTAGTTTGTTGGCCTGCGCTTGTTTTTTCCCCCACTAGCAAAGACTACCCACTTGTTACTGTTTATTGTTTGCTGTTCCCTGCCTCATTTCATTTCCAATCTCGCATGTAGTTAGAATTGTGTGTTAGCTCTAGCATGTAGTTAGAATTGTGTGTTAGCTCTCGCATGTAGTGAGAATTGTGTGTTAGCTCTCGCATGTAGTGAGAATTGTGTGAATTGTGTGTTAGCTCTCGCATGTAGCATGTAGTGAGAATTGTGTGTTAGCTCTAGCATGTAGTGAGAATGTGTGTGTTAGCTCTAGCATGTAGTGAGAATTGTGTGTTAGCTATTGTGTGCTCTAGCATGTAGTGAGAATTGTGTGTTAGCTCTAGCATGTAGTGAGAATTGTGTGTTAGCTCTCGCATGTAGTGAGAATTATGTGTGTTAGCTCTAGCATGTAGTGAGAATTGTGTGTTAGCTCCAGCATGTAGTGAGAATTGTGTGTTAGCTCTCGCATGTAGTGAGAATCGTGCTCACTGAGCCCTGAGCTCTGACTGAGGATAAAAAGTTGGATTGCCACCGACAGACATTATAAAGCACTCCTCAGCAACTGAATGAGAACGAGAGGCAATGTGGCGCAGAATCGGACAGAGTCTGGTTTTGTAAATACACATGAGCACACATGAGGACCAGGCAAGGCAAAAACTTTGCGGACATTAAAAGACAATGTTGCTAGTCATTTCTGGCTTTGGTTTCAGAGAGAGAGAGAGAGAGAGAGAGAGAGAGAGAGAGAGAGAGAGAGAGAGAGAGAGAGAGAGTATTCTTGACAGCTGAGAATAAGATACCTGATACCTGATAAACGAAAAGCGCTATTTCGTATGGAGGTGCACACCATTGCCCCGGGCCTCAAAAAGGCTCACTGATGCCAGCACCTGCTCCACAGAGAAAAAGTTTGAACCAGCCACGGTGGCGTCGTCACTAGAGCCACAAACTAACGGGTGGAAAGGTGGAGGCTTTGACACGTATCACAAACATTGTATCCGATAAGATTTCATGGCCTCAGCTGACTCCAGCCCAAAGTTTTGTATTGTGTGCTGCTGACTCAGATGGAACTGTAGTGTTTTCATCCTCTGAACTGACGCTACTCTGATAAGCCCGGCTGATTCCAAAGTGTATTACACGATGAAGCTCAGACAATACCCTGTCAGGCAGTCTCAGAGCAGAGTGGAACACAACAGTGCCATCGTCATCACTCTTATCCACATTAATCCATTCGTCATCAGTATAATGGATATTAGAGGTGGAACGTCTGAGGTGCTTGAGCCCTCATGCCCTGCTGTCATTGAGACTTCACTTCCGATGTTCTTCTACGTTTGAGATAGACTCGCCGTGTGTGTTTGAGGAATCATGGAGACTGTCAACGTGGTGGTGGTGTTTTTTTCCTTCCGCTGTGAATCCTCGCTCGGCTTTCTCTGCTACCGAACAACGACTGCTGTGAGTCGGAGGCTTGGCAGAGGGTGTACGGTCTGCGTCTGCTGAAAACCACCGAAATGATTCAAAGTAGTGCAGTGTCTACCCTGGTGGGTGGCCTTACGGAAATATGATAGTGATACCTCCTAGTGGACAGCTGCTCGGGGACTGGAACAGAGCTCGTTTGTGTATGTGTGTGTGTGTGGAGAGGAGAGGAGAGAGAGAGAGAGAGAGAGAGAGAGAGAGAGAGAGAGAGAGAGAGAGAGAGAGAGAGCTGCTTTGTGACTCTCTCTCTCTCTCTCTCTCTCTCTCTCTCTCTCTCTCTCTCTCTCCTCGTATCTGGTGACGGTTCATTTACATTTTTTTCATTCTCACTTAAAAGTGTGATACGGTGTGAAGATGTTATTTCTTTTATAGGTGAAGTGTAATTATCATACATAATTGTGTTATCACAGTATTAGCGAAACAGATGCCGCTAGTCCCTTTGTGAAGCAAGGGGCAGAACGGGAAAAAGCAACTTTGCGCTTTGTCATTAAACATAGGAACGAACTGGGACTCTCTCTCTCTCTCTCTCTCTCTCTCTCTCTCTCTCTCTCTCTCTCTCTCTCTCTCTCTCTCTCTCTTCTTCTTCTTCTTCTTCTTCTTCTTCTTCTTCTTCTTCTTCAGGCTCAGGAAATTATTCTGTCTCACGCTCAGCTGAATTCGTGCAGACCATCATTATCGCACAGGATGTCTGCTGTAGTAGATATACATGTCCATACTATCGGCCTGTATGGCCTTTCATTTCAAGGACGTGAACTGGATTTAAAATGTGCGCAAGATACGCGAGTATTCGCGTTAAGCACCCTCGATTTCGAAGAACTTTGAGCGAGTGGAACCACAACCGATGTTTACTCCAAGGGAAAAGTCCGCTCTCCTCCCATCTCCCAGCCTCTGTCTGTCTGTCTGTCTGTGTCTGTCTCTGTCCGTCTCTCGTCCCCCCCCCCCCCCCTTTTTTTTTTTTTTTTTTTTTTTTTTTTTACTGCATGTGTCCCCTTCTGTTTCTGATTGTTTCTCTTCACGCAATGGTTTCACCACCACTGCCATCATCGTCATCATCACCACCACCACGGCCACGGCACCACCACACCACCGCTTCAACTACAGTGTGCCTTTATAACGCAATATCTGTAGCTGTGCATGAACCTTTACCAGCATTGCTGCGATAACGAACGAAGAGAGGAGGAAACTGTAAGAATCTGTCTCTGTCTCTCTCTCTCTCTCTCTCTCTCTCTGATTTACACAAGACCGACAGCGCTAGCTAGGCAGAAACATAGTGATGAATATGAAGCCCGTCCCGTTATCATTCCTGGGGGGTACAAGATCAGCATCAGCAAGAACAGACGTTGTCAGCTGCTGTTCTCAGCATCGCACACTTTGCAGTGAACTTGAATGTGCTTTCCTGTGTCGTTCTCTGCCCGCTAGGCCTACGGCGGATGAAGAACAGCAGAGAGAGAGAGAGAGAGAGAGAGAGAGAGAGAGAGAGAGAGAGAGAGAGCGTACTCTCTCCCCCCCTCTCTCTCTCTCTCTCTCTCTCTCTCTCTCTCACACACACACACACACACACACACACACACACACACACACACACACGGTCCCTCACTCTGTCTATCTGTCTCTCCTCCCCCCCCCCCCTCTCTCTCACACACACACATACATACACACACACTCTTCTTTCTTTCTCTTTCTTTCTCTCTCTCTCTATCTCTCCGTCTCTGTTTCTTTCGACCTGTGTCTTTCTGTCTCTGTCTCTCAGTTCATAATGTTTTCTTTAAAGTCAGTACAAGCACGGGTTAATCTGACAATAAACTGGTTTCAGTCAGAGTGCGTGTGTGTGTGTGTGTGCGTGCGCGCGCGTGCGTGCGAGCGTGCGTGTGTATGCTGAAAGAGAGAGAGAGAGAGAGAGAGAGAGAGAGAGAGAGAGAGAGAGAGAGAGAGAGAGGAGGATAATGCGAAGGCATATGCGATGGATCGTGTGTAAGTGTGTATGCCCGCTCGCCTTCTTCAATGCCTGTGCTTATGCCCTTCCTCCCCTCTCTGTCTGTCCGTCTCTCTCTGTCTGTCTCTGTCTGTCTGTCTGTCTGTCTGTCTGTCTGTCTGTCACACACACACACATGCACACACACACACACACACACACACACACACACACACACACACACATACACACACACACACACACACACATATATATATATATATATATATATATATATATATATATATATATATACATACATACATACATACACGAGCACACACACACATCCTTCCTCCTTTTCACCCCTCTGTCTTTCCAGCCGTCAGTGCCCTGAAATGAAGTGTCGAGTAAGTCAGTTCTGCTGCCTTCTCTCTCACCAGGGCTAATCAGCCAAGCAGAAAAGGAGTCGAACGTTTTACACGCCGCGTCTGCGATAGTCATCTCCACTTCATGTGGCCCCAATCTGTTGGTTGTTAACGCAATACGGATAACACCCGGGTGGTTTTTTCCTGTTTTTTTTTTTTTTTTTTTTAACTTCTTCTTCTTCTTTCTTCTTTTTTTTTTTTTTTTTTTTTTTTTTGCCTGTGAGCGAATCAGTGTTGACGAGTAGACCCGTAGCGAGCGAAGGAAAAATGAGCATGCGTGCGTGGGTGCGTGCTTGCGTGCAAACTGCGTGCGTGCGCGTGTGCGTGTGCACGTACGTGCATGCGCGTGAGTGTGTGTTCTGAAAGAGATAGAAAGCCAGGCTTTTTTTTTTTTCCCAGACAGTACACCAGCAGGAACTTGATTATCCGCACAGAAAGTATTTTTTCAAGAGGTAGCAACACCGCCCTCCCCATACCCCTCTTCCACCCCTTTCCCCTATCAGCAGTATAACCTTCTCCGACATGCTCACTCTTTCTCTCTCTTCTCCTTCCCCTCTCTGCCCTTTCCCCTTTCCTCTTTGTGAGGTACATTGTCTGCTTTGTAACCTTAAGATTACCCTCAGTAAGCTGGTGGTCATGTTAAACCACTCACATATGCCTCGTCTGATAATTAGGCTCTGTAGTCCTCTCGTGATATCGCTCTCATGATAAACTGACTGCTAGTACACTCTCTCTCCTCTCTCTCTCTCTGTCTCTCTCTCTCTCTCTCTCTCTCTCTCTCTCTCTCTCGATAGACGCTCGTTAGCCCTCTCATGATAGACTAACTGCTAGTACTCTCATCTCTCTCTCTCTCTCTCTCTCTCTCTCTCTCGTATAGCCTTCTCATGATAGACTAACTGCTAGTATCTCTCTCTCTCTCTCTCTCTCTCTCTCTCTCTCTCTCTCTCTCTCTCTCTCTCTCGTGATAGACGCTCGTATAGCCCTCTCATGATAGACTAACTGCTAATACAGCTCTATCTCTCGAGATAGACCTGTCATGAAAGACCTCTCATACAGCTATTTCATGACAGAAATGTCATATATCCTATCACGATAGAGATCTTATAGATACCTCTCACAGTATATCTCTTATGCCCAGACTGTTAATACAACTCTCTCGTGATAGACTCTCACATAGCCCTCCCATGACGATCCTGTCCCGAAAGTCCTCTTATACAGCTACTTCATGATGGTAATTCCATCTTCTCACGATAGAAATCTTACACAGACCTCACAAAGTACACCTCTCAGGGCTGACTGCTATTACAGATCTCTCATGAGAGACTTCTCATATAAACCCCTATCACGATAGAAGTCTCTTAGATGTACATCTCACAAAGAAAAAAAACCCTCTTATAAGCGACTGTTCATGCAAACCCTCTCCTGATAGACTGCTTATGTAAACCTTCTGATAGAGTGCTCATGTAAACCCTCTCTCCTGATAGAGTGCTCATGTAAACCTCTCCTGATAGAATGCTCATGTGAACTCTCTCCTGATAGACTGCTTATGTGAAACCTCTCGTGATAGACTGTTTATGCAAAAACTCTCCTGACAGTTCATGCAAAACCTCGCATGATAGACCTCTCTTATAAACCTCCAGGACAGATCACTCACAGACCCTCTCAAAACTTGCTTCTCATTGAGCCTTTTCGAATCAGCCTCTCACCATAATCTCTCATGAGAGGCCTGTAATGTAGACCTATTATGACTGAACTCTCCTATAGCCATCTCCATGATTAGTAAAGCATTCACGCTCCCCGCAGCAAAACGCCAGCAGCCAGGGAATGCTCCGTTCAAACTTTTGTATGCAGGGGACGCTTTACAGAATTCTGTCGACTCGAGTGATTTGTTTGTTTGTTTGTTTGTTGTTTGCTTTTTGTCACCAATCTCCATTTCTTTCTCTTTTTCTTTCTGTTTCTTTTCTTTTTTTTTTCAATGGATCCTCCATTCTCCCATTTCCCCCCCACTTTTTTTTGTTGTTTTTTTCCCCTCTCCCCCTGACTCACACTCACAATGCAATGTCTGTATGTTTTGCAACGGATGGATATTCGCTTGCTGAAGTTAATGTTTTGCCGTTTGATACATGGCGTGTGGGTTTATTCATGTTCTGGTGTATGGTGCTCTGACTCGTTCAAATTCTTATATCAATTATACATGTATAGCCTGACGAGAGAAAGACATGCATCCTAACATTGCCATCCCACCTTACCCACCCACCCGATCATCACATTCTCACCATGTCCCTTTCACTCTCTCTCTCCCTTCCCTCTTTATCCACGTCACCTCCTTGTGTATAACATACAAAAGATTACCCAGCGTTACCGCACATCCATCAAAATGATCTACACAATCCGTAATTCTGCGCTGGTGACCATCTCGATGTTAAAAACCAAACAAATGAATGAACGAATGAACGAATAAGTAAAAGAATGAGTAAACAAATGAGCGTGCGCGCGCGCGCGCGCGCGCGTGTGTGTGTATGCGTACACGTGCAGGCTAGTATGTGTGCATTGGCGTGTGTATGAAGCTGTCGGAATGTGATATAATCATCTATAGCAAATTATTGTCCGCTCTTTCATATGAAACAATACATTAACAGTAGACTAGTAATTTAAAAATGGGTTGAGAAGTCGGGCATCCAGTGAGCAGGTGTGGAAAATATACTTTTTCCTAATATTTAATTGTTGCTTAAAAATATTTTGGAGCAAAGGCAGTGCCTTTGTTTTCCGGCTTATACTTATGCACATCTTACCTAAAAGGATGATGTGATTAACAAAAATGGAATCAGTTTGCTTAAGCTCTTTCCTGAACACTCCAAATAGGGACATCCATAACTCAAAGTTTTACTTACTTTCCAGTTTTCATGCAGTAAAAAAAAGCCTTTGTATCTATCCAAAACTAGTTCACCATTGGGCAGTTTAAAAAAGAAATGCTCTGTGAAATCAATTTTGTCAGTACAATAGTCACATTTATTGGTATTCGTTACTTTCATTTTTTTGGAGAATAATGTTTGTGAGGTAAATGTTATGATTAATTTTCCATTGTAGTTCGTGCAGGCGCACTTCTTTTGAAACACTTCTCGACAATATCCAAGAGTCCTTATCAAAATCAGTGTTGAATTTTCTTTGCCAAAACTTACATGCGTGAGGCTCTGAAGGTGTTTCATTATTTACACTTAACAGTAGTTTCTTTATTTCTTTTGGTTTTGTATTGAATGTGCTTGCACTACAACACACAGAGTTAGTATTATCATGGCATAGCTTGCCTTCCTGTATCCATTGCAGCCAAGTTCTTGGGAATGCAGTACATACGGCATTATATTAAAAAAAAACAATGTTTGATTTGTTTTTTGTTCAATACTAAAAAAAAAAAGTTCGTCTAAACTGAGGTTTCGATTCATACTTCCTGCAGCAAAACCCCAGCAGCCAGGGAATGCTCCACTCTAACTGCTGTGGCCGCAGAGGACACGTCACAAAATTCTGTTGACCCTTGTGGTGGTAGTGTGAATGAGCCATCTCAGCCCCCATGGGCAATAACAGGCAGCGTCCCTCTCAGAAGGATGGTCGTTCCATCCAGACTTCTAACCCAGTCCTTTCTCTCCTCAAGGGAGTGTTGCATGCAGATGAACATGCAAACAGGGCAGAATTCATGCAAGGAAAATCACCAGTGCCGCTTCGGATCTGCCTGTCGTGAAAATAGAGAAACAAACAACAAGATGCAAAGCATATAAACCTACTCCCAGTTTATCCTGAATACGCGTGATATATTTCATAAAGAGAAAAAACCCGTTTTGGGCTGGTGTAACCGTTAGTAATGGCTATTCTAGTAAACATTGGCCATCATCTGTGACCTATAATGAACATACTTACAAATTTTCAGAAAGATCGGCCAAGAACTTTCTGAGATTTTCCATCAAGAAGAAAACCATTATGGGCCATTAGTAACGGCTATAACGGTAAACTTAAACATCGGGCATCTCTGTGACCCATAATGAACATACCTACAAATTTTTAGAGAGATCGGCCACTTACTTTCTGAGATATTCTATAAAAAAAAAAAAAAAACAAAAAAAAAAAAACGTTGTGGGTCATTATAGCCGTTAGTCACGGCCATAACGGTAAATTAAACGTCGGGCATGACCCGTGATCCATAATGAGCATACCTACAAATTTTCGGAAAGATCGGCCAAGTACTTTCTGAGACATTCCATAAAAAAGAAAAACTATTATGGACCGTTACACCCGTCAGTAACGGCTACAACGGTAAACTAAAACGCGGGGCATCATCCGTCGCCCATAATGGACATACCTACAAATTTTCAAAAAGTTCGGCCAAGTACTTTCCGAGATATTCCAAAAAGAAGGAACACCATTATGAGCCGATATAGCCGTTAGTAACGGCTATATCGGTAAACTAAAACATCGAGCATCATCCGTAAGCCATAGTGAACATACCCGCTAATTTTCAGAAAGATCGGCCAAGTACTTTCTGAGATATTCCATGAAAAAAAATAAAAACCCGTTACAGGCCGTTACAGCCGTTAGTAACGGCTATAAGGGGTAAAAACTAAGACATCAGGCATCATCCGTGACGCATAATGAACATACCTGCTAATTTTCACAAAGATCGGCCAAGTACTTTCTGATGTATTCCATAAAGAAGAAAAACGTTACAGCCGTTAGTAACGGCTATAACGGTAAACTAAAACGTCGGGCATTATTCGTGACCCATAATGAAGATACCCGCTAATTTTCAAAGATCGGCCAAGTACTTTCTGAGATATTCTATAAAGAATAAAAACCCGTTATAGGCCGTTACATCGTTAGTAACGGCTATAATGGGGGTAAAAACTAAAACATCAGGCATCATCTGTGACGCATAACGAACATGCCTGCTAATTTTCACAAAGATCGGCCAAGTATTTTCTGAGATATGCCATAAAGAACCGTTACAGGCCGTTACAGCCCTTAGTAACGGCTATAACGGGGTAAATTAAAATATCGGGCATCATCCGTGACCATTAATGACACATACATACAAATTTATAGAAAGATCGGTCAAGTACTTCCTGAGATATTCCATAAAGAAGAAAAACCGTCACAGGCCGTTACAGCCGTTAGTAACGGCTATAGCGGCAAACTAAAACATCGGGCGTCATCCGTGGTCCATAATGAACATACCTACAAATTTTCAGAAAGATTGGCCCAGTAGTTTTTGTCTGGAGTGAGTGGAACACATTTCGACCACGGACACACAGACAGACAGACAGACAGTCACAGACCACACACACACACACACACACACACACACCCACACACACACAGCATTTGTTCGATTCCATTCTAAAGTGCTCCCTGTTCTGTAAGAACTGGGAGTACAAAAAACCATGTGCAGGACGTTCTGTCAAGAAACTCAGTGTCTGAGACAACTGCTTTAGTGCTGGGCGATGCTGTCATCACAGACATTGACCTGCGACGAACGGTGCCTCGACATGACTTTGCTTCTAAGGTATTTGTCCCAGCCATGTCCAATTATGACTTGCGTTGTTTGCCAAAACATCCGGATGTTTGTCCTATTCTCAGATTGTTGATCATCCATGTAGGTGTTAATGACTGTAGAGCGACAAGAGAAATCTCCAAAGGTCACCTATGGCATGACCATATTCAGCCAACTACTCACATTTTTTCCAAATGCCAAATATTCCTCAGTTCAATCCTACCTGCTCTAGGCAACCGCTGTTTCAATACTTTTATTTCATGGTCCAGTCTACATACGCTTTAATGGCACGTGAACTGCTCAACGTGGAGTTTATTGACAATTTCAATACTTTCACAAACATTGCGGGAAAACCTAAACCGTATTTGTACAGCAACCTCATTCACCAAGCAAAGCAAGCACTGTCAAACTGGCAATCCATCTTTAGCAGTTTTCTGTTCTCCTCTCAGTTCCAGTATTTTAACTCAAAACGGAGTTGACCAGCGATTTCTCAGTGTGGCTATAAACAGCAATATCCGACCCACAATCAACAGAATAGGACTCCAGTTTGTAAACGACAAAACAACACCCCGTCTGCCAAAGACCTAACAATAAACGACAAAACCAACGCCCCGTCTGTCAAAGACTAACAGCCTGCCATCCATACGACGAACTTCGGTCTGGGACACCATGTCCTAAGGTCACATGCCACTAGGACGATCATAAATACACCTCAACAGTTATCGAGGCTGAGTCGGGCAGACGACACTTTACAACAACGGGCTGCGTGTTATCAAAAGTTCGAAAGACTAGCGAGGAAAAAAAAAAAGCAACACTGTTTCTGATAAGTTTGCCAGGCAACAGCGGAGTGGCCGCACAAGCTCGGTTAGTGATTACAAGCCCCTCATTGCTCAGTATTCAGTGCGATAAATTCACACGTGTTTGTCGACAGTGAGAACTACCGTTTTTTTACCAAAGTACGTTTGGAGTTCAGCACGAACAAAACATGTGGCTTTGGTTTCAATCCTCTCTCTCTCTTTGTCTGTCCGTTTGTCTCTCTCTCTCTCTCTCTCTCTCTCTCTCTCTCCTGAGTGCAGAGTCGACCGTCGGCCAGGACGGACGTGTTTTGTGCGCGCTCTGTGTGCTCACTAAATCTTACTGAGCGGTCCGTGCAGCAAGCCAACACTACTTCTTCGCATGCCTCGTGATTGTGATGATCTTCCAGTTCTTGTTTCCTGTACTTGTGAAAATGTATCCTGTGCCTTAAACTCACAATGGTCCGGTTCCGTGAGTATACTGTCTGCTGTTCGTAGCCATTGTCATTCACCAGGTCAGAAATATTATTGGTTGTGGATTTCTGCACATTTGGCTGGGCTTTTCGGTGTCTTTGTGATCCAATCAAACGAAGGATCAGTTGGGTAATTTGCAGTCCCATATGAAAAGAAAATCACTACATATCATAAAGTGAGTGTTTGCGGTACAAACCGAGTCCTTTCAAAATGAACGTGACTCAGTCAATCGTGATCAATCAATCAATCAATCAATCAATCAACAGTACTGTCCCAGATGTTGATGTTCAGACAGAGAGCATTTCTTTCCAGTCCCGCCCCCTCCCAACCAAGAGGACAGCGAACTTTCTCAGTATGCTGGACCAACGAGGAATCAGTTTTCTGTTCTGTCTGACCTAAACACTGCTGTAACAGAAAATAATATCGCCATTACATTCCTAAGATCGCGAGCTGTATATGAAGGATTTGTGACTCTTTTGTGTTATTGATAAATTTTGTGAATCTTTGTGTATTTTTATTCCTAATTTATTTTTACTACCATTTACTGCCACTTTTTTGTGTTTGCATAGCCTCTTGTTTAGATAATTTAACCGTGCAGTTTTCACTTAAAGTGTGTATACGTTTTCATTTTGTAGTTGTTACTATAGATACAATTGGCAACTAACACTGCTCCTGTACTTATTGTGGCTAAAAATACCTGATACCCTTAGGACTTGGCCATCTAAAGATGGGCTTAGAGTTGGTTTTCTGAACATTAATCATATCATGAATAAATTAACTGATGTATACCATATTTTAGATAACTATGGTAAACATTTCCATGTGTTTGGTTTTGCAGAGTCAAGATTGTCAAAACATATAAGCGACTCTGAAATATATATATACCAGGATACAATATCATACGTAAATATCCCACACGTATTATGGATACTGGTTTAGTTATCTACATCCATCAAAGAATTAACTTTAAAAGGATTAATTCTACAAACTGTCTTAACATAAAATCATTGTGGCTACAAATTACATTCAAACGCGCAAAACCTCTTTCCTTGGATTTATGTACAGAAATCCTGCAGAGAGTGCAGTTTGGCATGGCTCTTCTGCTAGAGGATTTATGTTCCACTACTCGTGAATTAAAATTATTGGGAGATTTCAACATGATCTTTTGAAGCCAAACAAGTCCTGGATACAAATGGTGGAACTTTTCACCTTTTGCAGTTAATCGACAAAGCTACAAGAAAAACAGCCTCTTCAAAAACACTTATTGATCACAAATATTCATCTGAAGCATGCAGTATAGCAGAAATTTGTTCACCGAATTTTTTTTTTTCCCCTCCATCACTCCCGCCTTTACTATTTTTTCTTTTATTTTTTCCTTTTTTATTTGATTTTTCCCCCCTTTTCTCTGTTTCACTTTTCTTCTTCATGATTGTTCACCGAATTATACTTGTAGTGACCATCTTCCCATATGCATAACATGAATGAAAAAAGGTGTTAAAGTTAAAAAAAATTGTCACACTATAGTTGAATACAAAAGTTTTTCCTGTTTTGATTACAATAAATTTTTATTTGATCTAAAGAATTCCCACATACACGACGTCTATCAGTTTATTGATCCGAATGAAGCATTTCGAAGTTTGGTATAACAATGTTTAAAAATGTTGTTTACAATAAACATGCACCTTTAAAAACAAGACGCGTTAGAAGTAACCCTAAAGTGCCCTGACTCACAGTGTGAAAGATGCCATGGACTTACGAGATTTACTATTTCAAACGGGACCGAAAGAAGAGTTTAGTAAGCAAAGGAATCTTGTTACATATTTAAAACGTGCGGGGTAAAATGTATTACTTTCAAGATCTTGTGTCGTCAAAAACAGGTAGTAAGTCGATTTGGAAAGCCATAAATCAAATAACCAATAAGAAAGTCGCTAACACTGAAACTATGTCAGTCAGCAATATGTCGCTTGACACAGTCAACAATTATTTCTGTGGAATAGGTAGTGCAACTGTAATGGAAGATAAGTCTGCTTAAAACAGCACCAGTTATTTTCTGAAACCCTTACTTGCATCTACAACTTGTGCATCTAAAAAAATTCCAAGGCATTTAAAGTTGCAAAAAAATATTCCCTTACAGAAATCAGGAGACAATTCGGAGCCTTCTAATTACAGGCCTATTTCTCTATTACCTACCTTGTCTAAACCCTTAGAAAATCACATTAGAAATATATTCCTCACCATCTCAATTTTTACAATCTATTTCATCTGAACCAATCAGGTTTCAGAGCAAACTACTCATGCCATACTGCACTGACATCCTTAGTAGACAAATGGTTGAACAATATCAATAATGACAAAATTACTGGTGCTCTCTTTGTTGATTTCACTAAAGCCTTTGATGTACTTGACCATGCACTCCTTCTTAAAAAAAAAACTTAAGATCTGCCGTTTGTCTACCAACTGATTACAACTCCTGCCATCTTTCCTGTCAGGTAGAAAACAATCAGTAACGTTTAGCGGAAAAATATCCTCTGCATTGCCTGTTGAATACGGTGTTCCACAAGGTTCTGTCCTAGGTCCCTTATTATTTTCAATTTACATCAATGACTTACCTTTAGTTCTTACTGCAGTATGCGAGTCATTTGCTGACGACACGACTTTACACATCAGTTGCACGAATGTCGTTGAGGTATCAATAGCTCTTCAGGAGAATATTAACCACTAAGTCGACTGGTATGAACTAAATCAAGTGTGTCCACATCCACAGAAAAACGAAATTCATGCTGATAACAAAACGACAAAAACGTCAAAATCTTCCTGATAATTCATCTCATCTTTACTTAAATGACAGAGAAAGGTTGAAGAAACTAATAGCCATAAAGTTCTTGGAGTTGTCATTGATAAATTATTTCATGGTCGGATCATATTACAAGGATATCAACATTATTTCTAAAATGATTTATCAACTCTCTAAAGTGAAAAAAATTCTCGAATCTACACAGTCGAAAAACGTTCTTTTGTGCTAACATAGAATCTCACACAAATAATTTTTCAACTGTTTGGAATTCAGCAAGCAATGAGATTATGAAACCTTTAATAAGTCTACCTAGACGAGCCTTGAAATTGGTTCTTTAAATCCGTCGACTCTGTTAGTTTCTGATTATAAGGTATTGAATATTTTGCCATCAAAAATGAAATTAGAGTATAGCAAAGCTGTTTTCATGTTCAAAATATTATCCGGAAGAGCCCCACATCCCTTACTAAAATGTTTCCAACAAAGAGTAATAACCATTTGTCTAGAATAGTACCACCGCGTCCTAGAACTGATCTTTTTCAGACTAGTCTGACTTACCCAGGGAGTTGTTTGTGAAATGCCATTATTAATAAAATCAACGTTAATATCAGTCTCAGCGTGTTCAAAGAAATATATCGATCGTTATTTAAGTGAATTAGAAAAACACAATTCCGTAAGTCGGGTTTGTTTGTTGATCTCTTCTGCTTTTCTCTTGTTGTTTTGATGGGGGGGGGGGGGGGGGGGGGGGGGGGGGGGGGGGGGGGGGGGGGGGGGGGGAGGGGAGGGGAAAGGGGGATGGGGCGTTGTTGTTTTTGCTGCGATGGGTATTCTGGTGTGTTTTCAGCTCATTCTTCTTTATTGCATGACTTGATTTTGATACGACCCTTCTTTCATTGTATTTTTGTCGTTTGTGATGTGGCAGATTTTGGGTATGGTATGCTCTCTCTCTCTCTCTCTCTCTCTCTCTCTCTCTCTCTCTCTCTCTCACCCGGGGCCATGTTAAGGATACAACAGGAGGTGGACGCACTTTTATCACCTCTCAGTATTTGGGAATTTCAGTGATGTGTCGGGTGGTTCTCAGTGCTGACGTTGTGCATAGTATTTAGTGAAGAACTATGCCACTGGATGGTATTTCTTTCAGGGCAAGATGTGGTGGGTTTTTTTTGCCGGTATTCATACATTTCATGTACAAAAGGAGTATGAAGAAAGCAAAGATGAGAGTCTCCATGTTAAAGCTGCGTAGTGTGAGTGACGGTGTCATGGCAGGTTTGCTCCTGGTCTTGCTGTTTTGGGGCGGACTGTCACTACAGTGCAGTGATGTGGAGCAGAATCCCGGACCAGCACCCTCGAAGACTGTGGAAGGTACAAAGGCTCCAAAGACGGACACGACGCTGAGCAGACACGGCTTAGCACCAGTTCCTGTAGTACCAGTGCTGACAGACCTGGGACGACTTTGGAAAGACGGGCGGAACCCCAGTCAGTGTCTAAGGAGCCCACCATTGCTGACATCGTGGCCTTGCTGCAGGAGATGCAGGAGACCAACAAGGCGATGAACAGTAAGTTGGACGATGTGCAGAAGGATGTGAAGACCTTGGGAGAGCAGTACTCTGCATTGTGGGAGGAAGTTCAGGCCTCAGGGAGGAAGTGTTGGACTTCCGTGCCGAGAATAGTAACTTGTGTCGTGCCAACTCTGAACTGTCCGAAAAGCTGGTGAATCTTGAACGGAAAACACGATCTAGAGGGACGCTCGAAACGCAGTAATTTTGTTGTCTCTACGGTGTGAGCAAAGGTGAGAATGAGACCGGTGATGACTGCGAGCGAAAGTTGAAACAGTTGATTGCTGATAGAATGGGTGTGGATGGGGTCGAATTTGATGGAGTACATCGATTGAATGCAAAAGATGATTCCCCCATTATTGCCTGTTGTTCTGCCTACAAGGATAAGGTCCGTATCCTCAAAGCGAAAACTAAGTTAAAAGGTTCTAAGATTTTTGTCGGTGAGAACTTTACAACAAGAGTAAGAGAAATCAGGCGCAAACTGACGCCTCATCTGAAAGATGCAAGGGGCAGGGGTAAAAGAGTTGCAATGGTTTTCGACCATCTTCTCATAGATGGCCGGAAATTTGCTCTCGATGACTCTGGGCAATTGAAGAAAAGAGATAGGTTTTTGGCCGGTCCTCTTGTCCTGCGCAACACACTTCTTTAGGGAACAATCCTGACCTGATACCGGTAGAAACCCTAACTAATCGCGAATCCGTCATGCCTGACGGTGGTCGTTGTGCACGGGTTTTTCAGAACAATGTTGCTGAAGTGAGCGATCGTGTTGATGTGTTTTGGGGTCAGGGGCGTTTTGCTGAAAACAGGCACTTGTATTATGTTCCTGGCCGGTGAAATTAAAAATGATGTCATGGACGAGAGTATTGATGATAAACTTGTTTTGATGATAACAATACTCGTAGTACAGGTGCTCAGTTTCCCGTCAGATCTGTGTGTAAAAACGTTTTTAAATTTATCTCATGGAATGTGAATGGTTTACTCTCAAATTTATTAATAATGATTTTGTTTCATATGCCTCTGGTTTTGATTTTTATTTGTTTTGGAGAAACCTTTTTTGAAATGTTCAGTATGGATATCTTGTTGGATACAAATCTTTCTGTAAAGCTGCTGTCAAACTGTCAGAACAAGGGAGGCAATCTGGGGGTCTTGTTTGTCTTATTAAAGAAGAATTTCTTCCCTTTGTGAAGTGGATTGACGTCCGTTATTTCAATGTTTGTGTGTTTTTGATTGATAAAACTTTATTAGGCTCTGCTAAAAACATTGTGTTAATTTGTGCATATGTTCAGCCGGAAGGGTCCCCTTTCTATGCTCATTTTAATATTGATAATGGCATTTTCACGCTTGAAGAATGTTTGACTGACTGTTTGTTGTCGCTTGGTGATGTCGATGTTATTGTATATAGTGACTTAAACAGTAGAACGGCCAGTTTTTCTCCCGATATGTATACTAACATTGTTGACTCAGCTGTTGAAACAGACACTCATCCACCATGTAGTGATTGATGTTCACATGATACTGTTTTGAATAATTATGGCAAATTATTGTTGAATCTCTGTACTGCTTTTGACTTGTACATAATGAATGGTGTATGCCAGGGCGACCGTTATGGTTGCTATACATACTTGGCAGATAGTGGTAGCAGTGTTAATGATTATTTTCTTGTTTCTAAAGATTTGTTCTCATTCTTTTCTGATTCTTGCTACACATGTTTGTATCCCAAAGAATTGAATATGATCATCTACCCCTTGAATTTCATGTCAATGTCTCCAGGGAAACTAATCATAAACCTGTTGAAGTTGATGTTATTGTGTTTGATAAGTTTGTTTGGAATGACAATAATGCATTCATTTACAGAAATAATTTGTGCGATACAGAAATGCTAGCTAAATTAAAACGTGCGACAGATTTAATTGATGTGGATATAAACATGGCTTTGAATTTATTTAATGATTATATTAAAAGGTTGTGCAGAATTTATGAAGAAGCAGGTGCAAACAAGAAAGGGGGTGTCAAATGAAGATTTGTTTGACACTGAATGTAGGGTGATGAAAAGGAAAACACAAGCATTATTGAGAATTTCTTTGCAAACTTTAAAGGACACAGATAGAAGTATTTATGTTATAGCAAGGAGAGAATATAAGAACTTTTTAAAAAGAAAGCAGAAAATATTTAATGAAACTTTGCTTGATGACATGATAAGGTCTCTCCCCTCACAGCAAGAATTCTGGAAAATGGTTAAAAGAGTTCCATTTAAAAGAAACCAGCCGAAGAACAACATCTCTCAGGAAGCGTGGTTTGAACATTTCAAAAAACCTACTGGAAAAAGATATTGTTGATGAGGATGTGCAGGATACGGCAAACAATGATGGAGAAAATGAATATTTTAACCGTCCTATTTCTGAAGAGGAGGTGCTGTTTGCACTGCGTAAACTTAAGAATAAAAAAGCTGCTGGGCCAGATCAGATTGTCCGAGAATTGTTGAAAAACGCTGGTGTCAGATCATCGATTTTCTCTTTAAATTCTTTAATAAACTTTTTGATAATGGACTTTTCCCAGACAACTGGTCAGAGTCAATTATTTTGCCTCTGTTTAAGAAAGGTAGCATAAATGACCCTAACAATTACAGGGGCATTAGTTTGGTTGATATCAGCAGTAAACTGTATAGTTCAATTATAATAAAAGATTACAGGAGTGGGCGGATTCAATAATATTACTGGAGAACATCAAGCTGGATTAAAAAAAGGATATTCCACTATTGACCATTTGTTTACCCTTCTTGCCTTTGTTCAGAAACAGTTCTGTTCAAATCGTAAATTTTATGTTGCATTCATTGATTTTGAAAAAGCATTTGATTCTATTAATAGGCATTTTTTTGTGGAGGATACTGTTGAAAAATGGTGTAAAAGGAAAACTGTTTTGTAGTATTAAAGCTATGTATAAACTTGTGAAAAGTAGAGTTAGAAACGGGTCCGAATTGACTGAATATATAAACTGTGCAGCTGGTGTAAGACAGGGCGATGCGTGTAGTCCTGTTTTATTTTCTTTTTTCATTAATGAGCTGACGATTGATGTTATAAATAATGGTGTTCATGGGGCAAAATTTCCAAGGGATATCTTAGAATTGTTTATTCTTTTGTTAGTGGACGATGTTCTTTTAATGTCAGAAACAGTAGTGGGTCTACAGTGTCAACTGAACAATTTATGCAGGGCGGCAAACTCATTGGAACTTAAAGTGAATTTGAATAAAAGTAATATAGTTGTGTTTAGAAAGGGGGGGTTATCTGGCAGCTAGAGAGAGATGGATGTTCGATGGTATTGCTATGCCTGTTTCGAATGTTTACAAATACTTGGGGATTTATTTCTCGACACGTTTGAG
>JADBJO010013276.1:30000-45000 GCA_016801955.1 Conus betulinus
GTCAGAAACTGTACAGTCTGCTGCCATTTGTGAAGCGCACCCCAGTGGGGACTGGATGCAACGAAACACTTGAGCAGGACAGTCGTGTCCTAAGTTACTTCTTAGACAGCGACGGATGCTAGAAATTTGTCTATGATGCACGATCTTTTCATTTCATCCAAATTTTCATTGTGCTTTTTTTTTTTTTTTTTTTTTTTTTTTTTAGAAAGACATTTTTTGTTTTAAAGGCAAGAGCAACCTCACAGGATGATGATTTAAGAATTCAACAGATAAAACAAAAATATAATGAAACAGCTGTACACTATAACGGTGTGTTTAATGACAAAGACATTAATTTGAAATAATCCTCACCTTTTAATTACAAAAACTGATTTTAGTGACGTATGCTAAGTTTTACAGCAAACCTGAAAGACCTGTTTTTTGTACGGTGTGTAAATTGGTAGGCCGACATAGCTTTTTTTTTTTTTTTTTTAGTCCAGCAAGACCACGTTTAACTACCATTTTACCCATTTTGTTTGTCCATTATGCCCAACAGAAAAGGTATGAGAATAAAGTGCGTGTGTTGTGGAAGGGGTGAAAGCGTGCGATTGGAAATTTGTGCATATATCCTCGTGTGTTTGCATTCCTGTCTACTTGCCCATTAATAGTATCCAGTCACCAGCCATTTTGATTACCTTTACTCTGGTTCAAATTACACGGAAAGCTGCGAATGTCACGTGTGTGCTCTTACTATTTGAGAGAGAGAGAGAGAGAGAGAGAGAGAGGGAGAGAGAGGGGGGGGGGGGGGGAGGAAGAAATTTGACATGCATAAGATACAGACGCAGCACTACGGTTTCTTAAAATTGCCAAACATCTCGCCATGTCATACTAAACAAAATTCAGGATTACAGCACACATAAGATATGTACCTCACAGCTGACGTTTTTGGACTCGCATTCGTGTGCCTGAAACATGAAATTTCACAATCTTTTTTTTAAATATGGATGATTAAATATATTTTTTTGTCACCGCAGATTATTGAAAGTTCGCATAGTCTAGTGGCCACGATGGCAGTGTCCCATGGCATATCAGTCATAATTGTCAGAGACTCACTGTGTCTAGGGTACGGCATGATGGAATGCAGAGCAAATTTGCAGATTTGTCTGTGCTAGATGTGAGCTGCTCTCCCACTGATATTTAGCCCCTAATATTGCACCACACAAATATTCCCATATGTGCAATCCATTTTTCGTAAGTGTGTGTGTGTGTGTGTGTGTGTGTGTGTGTGTGTGTTAAACTTTAAAGTCAACTTTTTTCTCAGCAATTACACAGTAACTCAGCTCAACGATTGAAGATTGTATGACCGCTCAGGCCATCCCTATATGAAAATGCCACTTTATTGTAGAGGCTGTAAAACTGTGAAAAATTGTCATCAATGTTTTCAATATTACAAAATAGTTATTTTGGTAGAAATTGTGATCAGTTACACTTATTGAGTTGTACGCTCGATTAAATGGTATTTCACACAAACATTGCAATAAACATTAACTCACAATCGATGAAAATCAGACCGTTTTTGATGCAATTTCCATCAAACACAGGTTTTACCGCACTTTTTTTTTTTCTTTCGAGACAGGTAGGCCTATATCTACTACACGACGTAGTTTGACCATGATGGGATATATCTTGCCAGTTATAGCAAAGATAGTACTTACCATTTATCATAAATGGAGCAAATACGAAAGCAGCAAATTAAACAACTTCACTTTTTTCAACAATGAAAGCTCGTAACAGCAATACACCATCAGTCTGCCCTTGTGAACGGAATCAATAAATGTTATCAGTTCTGATAAAACAAAGGGTAAATTGGACAAGAAAGCGTCAAATAGAATAAAACGGCAGTGCAAAATAAATGACAAATATTGGAACAAACTCTGGGCTGTAACGTATATGTGACGGAAGGCTAATTAATCCAGAAAGGCGGCTTTTTTGTGAACTACGGCTCCTGGCAAAGTCCCTGAGAGAACCGAAAATAAACTAGAGACCACACTTGCATCCGCTCCCCGTCTCCCCCCCTCCCCCTCCCCCTTCCCATCTCTTCCTTACTCCTCTTTCGCACATGGTGAACGTGTGACCAAGCAGGCAGCAGAGGTGTAGATGGAAGAGGATATCAGTATCGTGCCTTGTTTGCCATCCACCCACCCACTCCTCACCCCCTCCTCGCATTCCCTTTTATCAGAGTCCTGTTGTTTCGCAAATGTCACTTTAACAATTTTCAGGGAAGTAAATCGTTCAGTTGGCTGGTGAGCTATCTCGGGTCACCACGTATATACCAATGTCTTCTTCTTGTTGCTCTGCAAGATGAATAAACTGTCTGCACGTGGCCATGCATGCGCCCGAACCACTTTGTGTATGAGTTTCAAATTCGACAAGTTGACATTATCAGTTGCAAACTGTGGTGATAGCCACCCATGAACGAAAAACTCGAGCAGAACAGACATGCCCTATTTAGTAGTGGGTACTGGAAATTTGTCTTTGATGCACGATCTTTTTCTTTCATTTTATTTCATTGTGTTACATTTTATTTTATTTATTTTATGAAATGTCACAACGCTAAATACCAGGCACACGAATGTGTGTCCAAAAACGTTGCCTGTGAGTATAAAACATTATCTTTGTTGTTATCCTGAATCATCTTTACTATCACATGGCGACGAAAAAAAGCAGAAAGAGCACACAAAACAAAGTGTGAAGTAACGCAATTTAATGATGAACGACACAAAACAAGACAAGAAATTTTCGGCAATAAGCCTTCCTCAGCGACAAAACAATGAAAACAGTACAGACATTAACATGCACAATACTCCCCTTGTGAAGCCAAAGTGGTGAATGAAATTTTCGGCAATAAGCCTTCCTCAACGACAAAACAATGAAAACAGTACAGACATTAACATGCACAATACTCCCCTTGTGAAGCCAAAGTGGTGAATGATCACTTGGCTTCACAAGGGGAGTATTTGTGCATGTTAATGTCTGTACTGTTTTCATTGTTTTGTCGCTGAGGAGGCTTATTGCCGAAAATTTCTTGTCTTGTTTTGTGTCGTTCATTAAATTGCGTTACTTCACACTTTGTTTTGTGTGCTCTTTCTGCTTTTTTCGTCGTGTTTCGGTAACAGAGTTCACTGATAAAAACTGGTAATAAATCGTCATGAAAGCTAAAACATTTGCCTTTTCCTTTCTGTCCAAAAGTTTTACGGACTTGAAGATGTCAATAGGTCTTTGATGTCTTGAAACTTCACCAGTATCAACTGCTCTTTGCTTCATTCTTATTCATAAAAAGGCAGTCTGGAAACAGACTAATACACTTGGTTAGGAAAGATCTTTTTTCCCCAGTGTTGCACATCTGTTTGAAAGAGATACTTCTTTGACAAGCCACTCCAGCACGTACACATGGATGCAGTGGCATTGGAACCCAGGGAGTGGGAAGGACGGGGGTGAGGGTCTAGAGGACACCCCCCCCCCCCAAAAAAAAAAAAAAAAAAAAAAAAAAATAGGGGGAAGGGGAGCTGGAAGCAGACTACTACCCCCCCCCCCCCCCCCCCCACACACACACACTCCCTGCAACCCCCAAATTCAGCTTTAACAAGAAGCTCTCTCCCCTGATTTTATGAAAAATTTGAAAAATGAGCCCCATCCCCCCACCACCCCCTCCGTTTCACAAGAATTTAAGCGCGCGCGCGCGCGCGCGCGCGCACACACACACACACACACACACACACACACACACACACACACACACACACACACACACACACACACACACACACACACACACACACAACTTTTATGAAGATGTGGATGATGTGCCAACCTCCCCACCCATGCCAGATTTTGTGAGATTTGAAAAACTGCAGTGATGTTTTTGTTAGTTCAGACTTCCCTCGCCCCTTTCCCTTCCTACCCAATGCAAAATATCTTCCGGTGCCTCTGGCATGCAAAATACAATAAACGTTATAAAATAATGAACATACTGCCTGCCTTGACATTGTTCCTCCAACCTTTGGGACAAATTTAATGCGCCTATGCAGGTTCTCAACATCAGTTTAACTGTTGATGAGGTCAGTGAGAATGCGTATTTTTCCAAAATAACCAGGTCAACAGTCTTGTACACTGACAGTGGTATACTGATAGTGGCATACTGATAGCAGTATACTGATAGTGGCATACTGATAATGTGGTGTACTGATAGGGTCAGAAGTCGTTGTTTTATGCTCGAGCCGTATGTCCCGCATTGTATGAAGTGACTTGATACAACACAATACAAATAGCTGGCAAATCCAGGCTGCTTTCCCTCCTCCACACAATTATTTGATTTTTCTCATTTCATGGTAATGCAGCAGTCTCTGTTCACGAAACATCAGTAAAACCATGACAACGACTTCATAAACTCAGAAATTCTTTATATAGCTTTGCCTTTTTGAATGGAATTCTTAAACGAGGGCAAGGAATAGTAAACAGTAAATAACAAACAAGTAGGGTAACTTTGTTCGCATAATGGAATAAGTACAAGCCCATAATTCCAAACGAATGCTGCTAACGACACCAAATGTTCTAGCTGTAATGGGCAACACGGAGAGAACAAGGAGACAGTCCTTGCAACACCAAATCGCCTAACAAAAATGCCAACATAGAGCACACAGAACAAACAAGGAGACATTCCTTGCAACACCAAATCGCCTAACAAAAATACCAACATAGAGCACACAGAACAAACAAGGAGACATTCCTTGCAACACCAAATCGCCTAACAAAAATGCCAACATAGAGCACACAGAACAAACAAGAAGACGTTCCTGACAACACCAAATCGCCTAACAGAAATGTCAACACAGAGCACACAGACCAAACAAGGAGATTGTGACAGGTCTCCGACGCTCCCTCTCGTTATTACAATATGATTATCATATGCAGGGATGCAGGGGGGTATTGACAGAAGCATTTATGCTTTCAAAACCAAAATGTACTCTCGCATAGGCACACGCACTCTGTCACTCACATCGGGCCCGCTCAAAGGTGACGGGAAACCAATAACATTTAATAGAAAATACTCGACTTTTATTTAACTTGACTCCAAGCCCCCACCCGTCACCACACAACACACACTTATCTGTATTACACACAAATGTAAACATCATACAGGTAATCTCATAATCGCATCCCCTGTTCTCTAGTTACTCTTACTTAACCAGGATAGACAATATTCCACTATTCTGGTTGCACACTTCAAACTTAAGAACAAATAAAACATCCATAACTTGCCAGCATTCCTTGGATGACTGTCAGTTTCTCTTATCCCACTGTGCGACTATGAGCTGAAGCTGCCACACTGTTGTGTCCTCCCGATTGGCCAAATCCCAGTTGGGGGACTCTGGCAACCTAGCTTGAGTCGCACCCTCAGACCGAGTCTCCTGGACTCCACTGCACTTCGCCCTCTCCACGGAAAGGGCTCCTGTCGGCCTCTCCCACAGGTCTTCTCTGGCTGCAAACACCTCACTGTTGTCTGGCAGCTCCCTGTCTAGGCTCCAACAGGCTGACATGTCTTGCTGTCGACCGTCTCCACACAGGACACAATTCTTCTCGTCGTCGACTCCGAGGCTACAGCAACCTCCACTGTCAACGTCCTCACCCAGGAGACAATTCTAAATCGTCGTCGGCTCCAAGGCAACAGCAAACCTCTGCTTCTCACTGTATTTTCTTGAGCCCTCAACAAGACGGGCAAGTTCACTTTCCCTTAAGTGAGTCACACACTTCCTAGTTTTTTGAGCATCTTATATCCATTTTCAAAGAAAAGAGAGAACCCGAGTTAAAACTGGTTCAACCAATGGAATCACTGGCACACACGCACATCACACAATTTGTGCCAATAACTCCCCAAGTTATTTTCATTCCACCAATGGAATCGCTAGTCACCTACACGCACACACACACACACCACACCACAGCTGCTAGCACCAACAAAGACTTGGGTACCAAGTGGTTAATGCGTAACTTCCACTTCGAACTCATGTTCGATTCCCTGAAGCTACCCATTGTACTAACAGCCTGGACTTCACCACAAGGCAGGACTGATGCTTCAAGTATTTACTACACTCTATAGATTACAAGGTGCAAATCACTCAATAGGCCGAAGTCTTCCATTCATTCCTCAGGACAAGAACGACTGAATGGTCACTGTGTCCTGCCTACAGGCCGACGGTCACCAAGCCGTGACGGTCACCTGAAACGATCGCCCCCTTCAGGCCCACTGGAGAACCAGTGAATGGACAGTGGTCGAGATGGACACTCTCTTCCACCCAGGACAGGCAGGTCAGCATGTTCTTGTACTACTACCCCCCTAGACATGCGAACACTCCCCAGTAACTCTCCCTCCTTCAGTATACGACTCGGGGTATTCCCCTCTGGTGAGTTCGCACACTTGAACAACCCAAGGAACTTGCTCTCAACAACAGCAAAACAATCCTTAGTTTGCCTAAATGCTCGAGAACATTCGGCTGACTCATGACAGAGACGTTCCTTACAACACCAAATTGCCCAACAGAAATGTCAACGCACAGCACACAGAACAAATAAGGAGACGTTCCTGACAACACCAAATCGCCTAACAGAAATGTCAACACAGAGCACACAGAACAAACAAGGAGACGTTCCTGACAACACACACATCGCCTAACAGAAATGTCAACACAGAGCACACAGAACAAACAAGGAAACGTTCCTTGCAACACCAAATCGCCTAACAAAAATGTCAACACAGAGCACACAGAGCAAACAAGGAGTCATGTGTCGTAAGCAACATTCGTTTGGAGTTCTGGGGGGTGTAATTATTTCATAATGGGAACAAGAGTTACCCTACTTGTTCGCTTAGTACCCCTATGTTATGCCATGAGATGCTGTGTTACTTGTTCATTGCCTCTTTTCAAGGGCTGTTTATTAAGTGAGCAATGAACATTATTCAGTAAAAACTGCTTGAACTATGTTTGTCGATTTGTGTTAAAAGACGAGCGTGATGTGGAATGTGATGGGCAGAGAAAGGCAACGAGTTCCGTGTTCGAACTGCAGAATGAGTCACCGCTCTTCCACCATGTTTCTCTCGTCTGATGTTTTGGTCATGTGGTGCCTTCCGTACCCCTGAGTGGTATTATCAACACGCTGCTCTTCTTTCCTCTCCCATACGTAGCCGCCTCCAGATTTGTCACGTTGTTGTCCCTCGGTCCATAGGAGCAATCAACATTGAGTCGCCATACGGCAATCCATCAAAGGGGACACTACATCGCTGACAGTTCACTTTTGAGGTATTCAGCAGTCCCTGTTCTGATTCAGCATATGCAGGACACAAGCTACTAAGTTCCCACTGACGATAATAACTGCTCAGTCGCGTGGTCATTGTGGGACGTTGGCCTATCTGGGAGAGAGCTTCCTCGTCCATCCACCGATAACTTCCTTGACCTTACCTGGACAGACGATTTTAACACGAACTTACAACGGGCAAGGAGGCGGAGGTCACCACAAGAATCGGGCACAACAGCCAACAGAATTCGAATCTTTGTGTTAGTGACGACCAAAGAGGATGAGGATGACGACCATACTGGCATGGCGTTGCATTCCGTTCGGAGACGGTGTGGTAGGGCTGTAATCTATCCTTCCTTCATATCGCGACGTAGTCAGGCCCAGGAGACACATACTTCTACGGAGATGGACAGGAAATTTGAACAACACTTTCAGAAACTCACTAAGTGGACGAAGCTCAACTGTGTGGTTTCACTCTTCCCATCTGAATTTATAGCACGCTCAACTGTCGGTACGTCAGGGTGGAACAGTCCCACAAATCAATGTGCCTGTAAGATAAATCCCATGGAAACTCGAGCCTTTCAAAACCCCAACAAACTAAGCTCTCCGAAGATTATTTGGGGTGCAGCCCATTAACAACGAAAGCAAAAGACAGATGCAAGAGGAATCAGTGAGGCAGAGCTGGCGTGATATTTCTTTTGCAAACTTTAACGAATTGACAACAACACAATTTTATCGGGATTTGCTGCCGATGTTGGAAGAGAGGGGGAGGTTGTTTGGTTAATGGGTAGGTCAGACATCTACTTTTAAGTCTTATCATTAAGACTCTTTTTCCACCTCTTTTCTTTTCGACTGATTCATTTATTCATTATCCGATTGCATCCATCGTGCATTGTGGTTTTATGGCTTAGCAGATGTGGTGTAGCTTACCTGGACTAGTCCTCCTTGACAAAGCTAAACATTTGAACCTGAAATATCAGAAATGAGGATTTTTCTACCGTACAAGACCTTGCGAAAATGATAAGTGACCTTAAAACAGACAAAACTGTACAAGTATGTAAACTTTAACTTCTAGTTCTTGCACTGGTTTGCGCAGTCAAGTCAAGAAGAAATATGAGAATAATTCCAGAGATGAATTCAATTAGATATGCATGTAGACTTGTCAACAACATGGTCATGAGAAGATGTACTCTCCTTTCAGCACATTATTTTCAGTACACTTTATCACATTATCTCCCTCTGTTCCATCAGAGTGCAGTGTGCATGTCATTTCTGGAAAGACCCCCAAACAAGCGCTCACACTCCATCTGTATCGGTGCACACTAATTTGATGGATGCATAGCGCATGAGCACAATTCGTTGCTCCATCGAATAACAACAACAGCAACAACAACAGGGATTTTTAACCACAATGTAAGGGTGTGATAGAGTAGGAAAGAAACAGAAACTGGCCTGTGCAAGACCTGGGATCCAAGGGCGAGTCTTATCCAGTGTGCTACTTGCTCTTGGCATGTATGCCAAACATTGCACCTCCAGAGAGTTCAGTTCCTTGCAGTTTCGGCGAGAAACACAGGACATAATTAGTATATTTTTCGCGTAAGCAGGCTGATACTCCTGCGGACACTCCCTGTGTAGACAGGCAAGGATTAATCCTGTCTACCCAACAAAGGGAATGGAGTTTTGTGTGTATGACAGTTTTTATCCCGCCGTTAAGGCAGCCGTACTCCAACTTCGGGGAAGGTGCATGCTGTGTGTAACGTGTCATCCATACTAACGGCCAAACTGGTTTTTCTCTTCCGAAAGTTGGTGATAGGATTTTACGTGTGTGCAAGATGTTATGCGTGCGTTCACACACGGAACCTCGGTTTATTGTCTCATTCGAAGGACTGTATGGGAAATGGACTCAGAACCAATGTTAACTCCGAGGGAAAAATCCCCCTGTACCGAAAGGGCCCGATGGAGATTCGAAAACCCGCAATCCCAAGATTACGAGTCCGGCGCTCTACCACTAGCTATTCTGGCCCCCATAATTAGTGCTAAAGGAATGTGGCCATGGGAGAACATTGTTAATAAAGTGTGTGGCCATGAGAAAACAGAAATAAAGGTGTGTGGCCATGGGATCATATGTACAAAATACATATATGTGAATGACATGCGCTAACACCCACACCCACACATGCGCACAATAGCACGCACGCCGGCACACACACACACACACCACACACACACACACACACACACACACACACACACACACACACACACACACACACACACACATACACACAGTGCGTGGGCACACGCACTAACATACTCACAGACACCTATGAACATACACACACACACACACGTGCTCGAGCGTACTGATCCAGTGTGTGTGTGTGTGTGTGTGTGTGTGTGTGTGTGTGTGTGTGTGTGTGTGTGTTTGTGTTTGACGTACACGTGATTCAGACACAGCGCCGTGATTTCTGAAAAAACAGGCAAACAAACCCCCGGAGTCATGGCAAAAAAACATAGTTCAAGGTCCCAATGGATAGTCTCACAACAGAGTGCTATGCTCAAACACATATACACCTTGACATCCTGACATGTGGCTGGCATTTAGCAATTTTTGTTTCCTTTACTCATATTTATATATCAGCAAAGGCCTTCATGCTACTTTGGACTTGCCCTTGATGATGAAGACGCTTCTTCCACCCCCTCCCTCTCATATTTATATGTCAGCAAATGCTTTAACTCTAAGATGGACATGCCCTTGATGATCAAGATGCTCTCCCTCCCTCCCCAACTCACCCTTCCCTCCAGTTTACGTCTTAATTTGGCAACATACATCAATAGCTTCATGATATAGCATCACAATGTTGAAATCAGTCATATAATGCAGATTTTCTGTTTTGTGACACCATGATTGTTCCTGTATTGTTGCTCACTACTTGCTTTCAAGTGTTACTTTTTCCATTTCATCCAGTTTCAGTTTCCGTTTTTGTTACACAGTCACGTGTGTGCATGCATTTATGTTTGAATGTGTGTAACATACGTGCAGTCTTATGACAGAGACAGTGTCGAAGTCCAAGTCCAACTGTACTCTCTCCGCTTTTTATTAATCGTTGATTTGAACACACTGAAAGATCTTAGGAAGGAGTTTTACCTGGAGAGAGTAACAATGATGATCATCTGATACTTTTGTTTTCAAAACAGCTCTTTTGCAAGGGACTTTTCAAGATATTCTGCACATCTCAAAGTACTTTACCATAGCAAAGTACAAACACATCTGCAATGAGGTGCAAATCTTGATGGAACTAAATGTTCGAAAGTTCAGAGACATTAAGGCGCTGTCCCAGAACCATTGATAAACCAAAGACAGCAAGTTTTGAACATATTTCTTTGGGTAGTATGTTCAAAGAAAAAAAGTTGAGATAGTCATAAAAATACGATCCCAATGAACAGGTTGGTACTCTAGAAGTCAGGAGAGGGATGGGGGAGTTGGGGAAGGTGGAGGAAGAAGTTAAAATATAGGAATACGTGTGTGTGTGTGTGTGTGTGTGTGTGTGTGTGTGTGTGTGTGTGTGTGTGTGTGTGTGTGTGTGTGTGTAACAATAAACAATAACAACAATAAATTTTATTTAGTCTTTTCAAGGCCATCTGACCCATACGAACAGGAGAGGTAACTCATAATATAAAGTAACATGAAAGATATCTTTTCATTTATGATATCAGAACTGTTCTATTAATTTTAAACATTCTTTTATGTAAAGAGCTACTTTGTACACCAGCTTTCCTTTAAGTCTTAAAATCAGAAACTGTATTTTTTGCTAAGAAGGAAAACGGTAATAGTATTCGTTCTTGTAGAAATACATCTTGGACCTATGAGCATGGAATGTGTTATGTCTTCAATACAGGTTCTGTTCGTTCTCTAGAGTGGATGTGACTGCAGTGACGTAAGATGTGTATGACACCCGCTGGCGGCGTTTGGACGGATTTCTCTAATCACAACACACCTGAATACTCATTCATAGCAATCGTGTGTGTGTGTGTGTGCGGTGCATGCGTACGTGCGTGCATGCGCTCGCGCGCGCGCGCGCTTGTGTATGAGAGAGAGAGAGAGAGAGAGAGAGAGAGAGAGAGAGAGAGAGAGAGAGAGAGAGGGGGGGGGGGGGGGGTAGAGGAAGGGCCGGAAAGGAGACCACATAAAAAGAACGGGTAAGTGTTAAACCCATAAGCAGAAAGACTTTACGGACTTAGATGTAGTATTCAGTGCGGAAGCGCGGAGCCCAACGCTGGACGAAGCATAGGATACTCGACACCAGTATCCCACACAACCACCATGCGGGGAAAAAAAGCAACTCCTCCTCAGAGTTCTTATGACAGCCGCTGCGCAGACTTCCAGCTTGAAGGCTGCGAGTCATTCCTACCCCTCACCCCTCCCCCCCCCGCCCCCACCCCTCTTACTCGCCCTTCTACTTCCTCAGCATTTCTCTCTCTCTCTCTCTCTCTCTCTCTCTCTCTCTCTCTCTCTCTCTGTGCTACAGATTCCCCCCCCCCCCCCCCCACACACACGCCATCCTCACCCGTGCACCTTACCCCTTTTTCGAGTTCATCACGTGTAGTGTGCCGCGAAGGCACTTCGTCAGTAAACAGTTCTTCTTCGTTCAGTGCAAGCAAGCAAGCAAGCAGGCGAGCTAGCTAGCAGACAGATGCATGGTGTATGGGTAGAGGTGGGAGTGGAAAGACGTAGGGCTTTTACCGCCGGTGCCAGAACAATGCACACGTAACAGAGATGTACGTACTACAGACATGCACGCGGAGTATATTGCATGCAGACCACTCCCGCCGCACTGGAGACTGGCTTCGTCAGTCGGAGTTCAAAGGCTGAGTTTGTTTTTGAGGCGGATGAATAAGACAGGATGATGAACACTTCTTCTGTTGTTTCTTGGGACCAGTTTTTGTTCAATCTGTCATCGTTTCTGGAACTCTTTAGGTACGTATGGAATTGTAGTGTAGTGTATGGCTTTGTATCGTATGTAGGTTTTTGGTTTTATTTGGGTTTTTTTTTTGTGGTGTGTGGTGTGTGTGTGTGTGTGTGTGTGTGTGTGTGTGTGTGTGTGTGTGTGTGTGTGTGTGTGTGTGTGTGTGTGTGTGTAAGTGTGAGAAAATTATCACCAGTGCGTGTGTGTCTATCTTGGAAAGATAAAGAATGCACACAACACAGAGAAATTATCACCAGAGACCCCAGCGTCTACCTATCTAGAGAGAATGAGAGAGAGAGAGAGAGAGAGAGAGAGAGAGAGAGAGAGAGAGAGAGAGAGAGAGAGAGAGAGAGAGAGAGAGTCAGTCTGTTTCTTTCCTTTCTCTAGTTTTTTTTTCTTTATTCTTTCTGTCAGTATTTCCGCATTTCTTTCTTTCTTGTTTTTTCTTTCTTTTGTTCCTTTCTATCTATTTTTCTTTCAGTCAGTTGTACGGCGGCCTTCAACGCAGTTCGTCCTCCAGGTGTCCTATTTGTTTCACGATACCAGTATGTCATTTAAAATCTTTTCATAAGCGTCATTTTGTTCTAGGTCTTTTGATGCACACCTACTCCTCCTGCGCTTTCCCCTTCCGTGACCTCTGACCTCCTGGCCACCCTTGCACCATCTCTCTCTCTCTCTCTCTCTCTCTCTCTCTCTCTCTCTCTCTCTCTCTCTCTCTCTCTCTCCTCTCTCTCTCTCTCTCTCACCCGACTTACCTCCACCCCACTAGTTCAGTTTGTCTATAGTAGTAGTAGTAGTAGTAGGAAGAAAGGTGGCAGAGTGGTTAAGACGTTTGCCAACGTGTGAGAAGTGCGTGGGTTCAAGCCCTGCCTTTCTCGCCTTTTCTTTACCAGTTTGAATGACAAATTGAACTGAACGTCAAGTCCATCGGATGGGGACTATAAGCGAGTCGGACCCGTGTGCCTTCCTGGCCCCCTGCACACGTTAAAGAACCCCACGGCAGTTGAAAATCGAAAAGAGCAAGGGGGTTCCCCCGCCTGGTATTTCTTACCAACCACAAAAATTGTCACTTACTGTTATCGTGTGCCATCGTGTACCGGTGGAAATGGAGGACACGTATAAAACATCGTATGCATCCTATGTGAGAAACTGGAGGAATAAATGAGATAAAATGAAAATGAGTGACTGATATTTGAATGGTACGGGAAACGACTGAATGAGCGCCAGTAGGCTGCTCTTCGGCCGGCTCTACCTGGGTAGGCAGCCCGTTTGAGTGAGTGAGGTAGTGTGTTTATTGTAAAGCGCTTAGAGCTTGGTCTGTGACCGGTAGCAGTAGTAGCAGCGAGAGCGAGAGAGAGAGAGAGAGAGAGAGAGAGAGAGAGAGAGAGAGAGAGAGAGAGAGAGAGAGACAGACAGACAGACAGACAGACAGACAGACGACTATAAGTGATTGTGTGTGTGTGTGTGTGTGTGTGTGTGTGTGTGTGTGTGTGTGTGTGTGTGTGTGTGCGTGCGTGCGTGCGTGCGTGCTTGCCTTTGGACACGTGTAGAGTCATCACCGATGGTGAACAGCCACGACATACCCAAACAAGATAATTAGACTGATCACGTGAAAAGCTATGCCGGAAACGATGTATGTATTAATTGTTTATTCGGATGCGCACGGATTTTGGTCAAAGTGATTAAAAAAAAAAAAAATTGTTGCCTCCACCTTCTCCCACCCTGTCCACCCCATGCTCACCCTCATCACTAACACAGCGAGAAAGAGAGAAAAAGTAATTCAAACGAAAAACAATGATCAAATTTCAAACAGAAAAAATCAGACATGTGAAAAGAATGAATAGAGGGGGAAAAAAAAGAGAGAGAGAGAGAATGAATGTGTGACGTGTCGCTGTTGTGAAGAAATGGATCACTTTTGATAATTCAGTATTGTTTGTGTGTGTATTATTTTTTTTTTTTTGTGGTTGTGTGATTCCATAGGTAAGCTTTTCTTTTTATGTGTCAAATGATTTAGATTGGTGTTATTTAACTAGATGTTTCATTGTCTTGGGCCAACAGATTCTTTGTTTCAGAACTAGCAATTATAAGTCGGTTGCAATAGCCTGTCTCTATTAATAGGAGCGTGGTATTAAGTTTGAAGAGTTTTTTTTGTTTGTTTGTTATGAGTTTCGGTAAAAAGAGGACGGGAAGGGGAGAAGGTGAAGGTTATGACGATATGTCACCCGAATGCTGACTCTATTGTTGGCCATTTCTTTTCTATTTAATTTTTTTTTTAGCATAAAAAAGCTAAACTAGTCACGTGAATACGAAAAAAAAAAAGAAAAAAAAAAGACGAAGGCTGTATTTCTTTGTTATGATGTTAAAGCAGCCAGCATTTCTTGAGAGATGAATTCTGGGGAAGGCCTGGAGGGGTTACGCCTACATGTAAACCCGATGCCAAGATCCTATCGACGTTTATAGTATAATCGAGGAATCACGTAGCTCGACGCACTCGAGCGCGCGCGCGCGCACAACACACACACACACACACGCACGCACACACACATACACACACACACACATACACGCGCGCGCGCGCGCGCGCGTGCACGCACGCAAGTAGGCCTAAGCACGCGCGCGCGCACCTGCGCATGCATATGCATGCTTACACGCACGCTTGCACACACACCCACCCCCCCACACACCACATACACGCACACACACACAC
>JADBJO010013276.1:47500-50000 GCA_016801955.1 Conus betulinus
TCCAGCCACTCTGCTGTAGGCAGAAGAGTCACGGACTAGCAGCAAGTGGAAGGAGCCGAATCGGAATATATCACTGTAGAAGTTAAAGGTCAGTGTGTTGTTTCGTGCGTTACAGGCATAAAGGAGAGCGCTGGAGCCACGCTACAGTATCATCTACTGAACTGAAGCGTCTCTAGAGAGAGGTGCTCAGAACAGTTTCATGACCTGCATAGCGCATATCTGTTTGACTTTTTTTCAGGCCTGGTTGACACCGGAATGTGTCATTAAAAAAAAAAAAAAAAACACGGTAACATGAAAGTTACAGAAAGAAGAGAATGATTACACAGTCCAGAAGGCAGCCCAGCAAGGCCTACAGGGGCAGTGGACTGTGTGGGAAAATGCGCTTCAAAGAAATCTCAGCTGGAAAGATATGTGGCACTTGGCGCCCCTTAGGATCAACTTTATTCGCACATTTTTATATGAAATCCTATCCTCGACTTCAAACCTGGTGAAATGGGAGAAATCAGGTGACCCGACGTATCCGCCCTGTCATGGCAAACAGTGGAACACGAAGCAGCGTTAACCAATGGGAGGTACCCACGAAGACACAACAAAGAGCTTATGGAGATTGCAGTCGCGATTAGCACCGCCAGAGGAAAATATAACGCCACCAGAAGCTCCAGCAGCAACGCTCTATACAGCAGGAGGCCACAAATCATGGTCTGGAACAGCTGTGATATCTAGAGCATGTCAGCGGGGCCCACTGAAATGGGATAGATGGCTTGGAGTGCAGTGCACAGCAGACTTTCTAGAGTGGGATCACCAGGATGAGTGGCAGTCACCGGATAATGTCACTGAGGTTCGTCAAAACAAGTGACTCTGACTGGGCTCACTTAGACACATGAAACTGGAATGAAGCAAACTCACAGCTACAAACACTGAGAAGTAGAGCAGTGTAGCCAACAGCTTGAGGGAGTACGGATCTCAAACCGAACTCCTCGCCATAGAGTGGGGAGCAAGGGAGATTGAGGCTCATGGTTCTATGATCTCATGAAACAGCTGGCGATTTCTCGTAAGAAGAGGACCAGAACCCTGAAGAAAATGGCACAGGTAGCTGAAAAGATGGGGTATAGTCGAGGATGAACAAAAGTAACCTTAATGTCGGCTTAAAATTCTCAACCTAGAACACGTGGATTGTAGAACACGTGTCCAACACGTGTCCAACATCTGTGTCGATAAGACATCCGTCTAAAAAGACACACCTTGTGACGCCCACCTATCCGAAAGTAACGGGTTCGAATCCCGGCAGCACCAGAAAAAGACTTTTGGCGGCAGAAGGGCGTCTGAAAGGCACGACCTGGATACGGCCCGGCCCCTTTGGAGTGGGAGCTGTTCAGGGTTCAAACACTTGCCTGTGGTGCTGGTTTTCAACGTAAAGAGTTTCTTCCTACCTAAAAGCGATAAGGGGGAGCATAAAAAACACACTGTTTAGGAATACCATACCGTCATCGTCATCAATGTTATCGTTACTAACCGTCATAATTAGGGAAATAGGAGTGGGGAGAGGAGGAGAAGGAGGAGGGATATGACGGATGCTGTAGCCCTTCATGCCATTATGGAGACAATCTGCTCTGGCTCTGGCTCTGGCGCACCGGTAAGAGGAAGGTGCAGAATAACCGAAGAATTAAAAAAAAATCTTTTCCTAATTGGCAGGTGTGACGTGCCTCGTGCTAAGTGGGTGGCAACTTAAGCCATTCTTCACCTGCAACTTCTGCTTCTGAAGGTGTAAGCTCTCGCATGTAGTGAGAATTGTGTGTTAGCTCTAGCATGTAGTGAGAATTGTGTGTTAGCTCTAGCATGTAGTGAGAATTGTGTGTGTTAGCTCTCGCATGTAGTGAGAATTGTGTGTTAGCTCTAGCATGTAGTGAGAATTGTGTGTTAGCTCTAGCATGTAGTGAGAATTGTGTGTTAGCTCTAGCATGTAGTGAGAATTGTGTGTTAGCTCTAGCATGTAGTGAGAATTGTGTGTTAGCTCTCGCATGTAGTGAATTGTGTGTGTTAGCTCTAGCATGTAGTGAGAATTGTGTGTTAGCTCTAGCATGTAGTGAGAATTGTGTGTTAGCTCTAGCATGTAGTGAGAATTGTGTGTTAGCTCTAGCATGTAGTGAGAATTGTGTGTTAGCTCCAGCATGTAGTGAGAATCGTGCTCACTGAGCTCTGACTGAGGATAAAAAGTTGGATTGCCACCGACAGACATTATAGCACTCCTCAGCAACTGAATGAGAACGAGAGGCAATGTGGCGCAGAATCGGACAGAGTCTGGTTTTGTAAATACACATGAGCACAATGAGGACCAAGGCAACAAAAACTTTGCGGACATTAAAAGACAATGTTGCCAGTCATTTCTGGCTTTGGTTTCAGAGAGAGAGAGAGAGAGAGAGAGAGAGAGAGGAGAGAGAGAGAGAGAGAGAGAGAGAGAGAGAGAGAGAGAGAGTATTCTTGACAGCTGAATAAGATACCT